>CM021106.1:40962691-41081876 GCA_007115665.2 Sequoiadendron giganteum | reverse complement strand
ATCCCATTTCTTCATATCTTTTGCATCATCATATTCTTCTGTCATCCCTTTCCTTCATTCACCTTACTTCTCACTTCCTAAAGTGGTTGGGGCATCATCTTTTTTTCTATCCATACCTTAGCTTCTTTGAAATGATGTTTCTCGACATAAATCTCACCATCTCGAACATCATCTCAAAGAGAGGCAAAATGTAGACACCCAAAATTGTCCATGTCATAATATTACCTAGTCGATACATGACCTTGTAAGACATTTTGTAATATTTTACCTTAGGTGATTACATTATCCCACTTATCCCATTTATTCCACTTAATCACATTCCTAATTAATTAAATAAATCTCATTTATTTAATTAATTCCCCTTCACATGTCTCAAAATAATTTAAATTAAATATTTGAATTAATCCCTCACTTATTGTCACATTGCAACATGTCACATGACTACAACTCTTCACATGCACACATAATTTAAATAATTTTATTATTTAAATAATGAGATTCCCACTCACATCTTATTTTTAGCCCTATTCATTGTGCATCATAAGCATCTTTTCTTCCAAAATAAATAAAAGAATCCCACTTATTTCCTCACATCCTAATTTTAGTCTCATGTCATAACCCACTTAATGTGCATCATAGACACTAAAATAAACTTTTAATCCTAGCCATACATATCACAAATTTGACTTTTAATCTTGGCCATTGAATCAAATCAGCCTTCTCCTATAAATCAAGTCTTTTATAGGTCATTTGGGATAATCTTCTTCTAGCATCCTCACTCTGCCAAAATTTCTCTCAATCTTCTTATCTATCTATCTATTTTTCTTCTATTAAATCTTCATCTTATCGTTATGCTGCGAAAATGAGCAATCAACATATCAAATCATTCAATTCTTCAAAATATTGTATTCTCATGCAGGTGGAGAAGAGCAATGGAGATAAATCAAATCTAGCTGGGAGATCGGTTTGCATTCACTTGTTATTTTGATTTTAATTCTCGCTTGTACTTTATTGTGCTTGTTAGGGTTTTTCATTATAATTTGTTTATGCATTTGGTCTAATATTTTTACCCTAACTACAACTTCCTTGTTCATTTCCTCGGCATGGAGGATAATTTTACCTATAGTATGGTAATGAGACAAATAATAGTTCCTAAAAGATGAATCCATACAAATAAATGAAATATATGTCATTAAAGGCTTCATACAAAATATTTACAATCATCCTATAGAAGAGTATGATTACCATAGACAAGCTAGTGCAGCACCACTAGCTTGCCAATGCGGTAGGGTTGACAAGGTAGGGGCAATGTATGCCTCATAGAAATGGGGTCTCATAGTGATGACCCCAATGCAGTAGGGTTGACAAGGTAGCAGTGTATGCCTCAGAAATGGGGACTCATGGTGATTATATCACTAGCTTTCCAAGCTCACTAGCTTGCCAATGCGATAGGGTTGACAAGGTAGGGGTAGTGTATGCCTCATATAAATGGGGTCTCACGGTGAGCTTGTCAAGCTCACTAGCTTGCCAATGTAGTAGGTTTGAAAAGGTAGGGGAAAAATATGCCTCATACACCACCATGAGTACCTATTTCTATGAGACATACGTTGCCCCTACTTTTTCAACCCTACCGCATTGGCAAGTTAGTGATCTCACTAGCTTGCCAATGCAGTAGGGTTGACAAGGTAGGGGCAACATATGTCTCATAGAAATGGGGTCTCATGATGATACACATAACCTTTCCTTTATAAGAAAGACATCATATGTACATTTGTATATTCAACCAGTATTCAACCATTATTCAATTTTTATTGTTGAAGAAAGATTTCTTATCATTTTCTCTCTTGTGGAAGATATTTTTGTCTAGCAACTATTCCTGGGGGTGTTGGGGCATCACCGTTGACTCCCACATGGTGTCAGAGCTCCAGTGTTGTAGATTCCTATTAGAAACCAAGATCATCTGCATACAATCACTTGTCACATGCAAAAGACATGCAGAACCAAAGAAGATATTCTATAAACTTCAAAGTAAAAATGCATTATTGAGAATCAATTATTACAAAGAGATCAATCCTTATGAAGGAGATCAAGAAACCCTAAAAGGAAAACCCTAAATGAAACCCTAGTGTGCACACTTAATAATTAATCAATTATTAATGTGCCTAATTTTAGCTTAAGTACTAAAGGAATAAGTGACTTAATTAATTAACCAGTATCATATAATTAATTAAGTATATAACTTATTACTCTAACACCCCCCCTTAAGATGAACTTAGGAAGAAGCTAAAACACTAGAAGAAGATGCATGCAAGCAAGGATGGGTCTCGACAACTAGGCTTGATCAGGTATCCATTTACAAATGCAAGAAAGAGGTAGAGAAGGAAAACCCAGTGGGAAAAACCCCCCACAATGAGATGACATGTTGCAAAGAAGCACTGGAAGAACACTGTAGAGTAACACTAGAACCGCAATCCGACAAGCAAGGAAAGATACTTTTGTCTACAAGAAACCATTTTGGAATCATAATGATGCAACAATAGACCCGATGCCATAGAACACTTGAAAACTCCAAATGGGAACAACCCTGGAATCTATGAAGCAACAGTCGATTATTGAATGATGTATTATTGAAAATGAAGTGCAAAGATGCAAGTTGCATCCTCCCAACTACCAAAACATCCAAGTAATCTCCAAACAACCCATTGGGCCAAATATGGACTAAGTGATCAACCTGGGACAGATACAGAAAAAGTGCATGGACAACAACATAGAGCTCCTCAATACCATTCCAACATCGCAAAGATAGAGAAAATCGGAGATCGTGGCAAAAAGTTATGAGCTCGGAAGCATAAAAAGAAAATCTGACTTCAAACAGAAACAAATTCAGCAAAATATAAAAATAATGTAAAATAAACTACACCACAAGAAAGTTCTTGGAACCAACTTTCCAACGATATCTCGTTTGCCCAATTTCGATACCGTATGCCCAAGTTATGCCAAAAAGAAAAAAACTGCTCCTTTAGGGCAAATCATGGTTAGGAGGGGGTGAAGAGGGGCCATATGACCGATGATGTCATGCTAACATCAGCACTTCAATGCAAAACATTTGACGACCATCTAGCCGTCGCCGCAAAAATTCGACCCCTTACAAAAAAAAATCGACCCCTAGTCACGCATGTGACCAGCGGCGCAGGGCAAGGGGCTAGATGTCCGGCTGAGGGCTGGGCACAAGGGGCTTGGTCCCCCATATGACTAGTGCTACAAAAGATGAGCCCGCAGGGGTTGGCAGAGATCCCCTGGTCATCCATGTGACCAGGGCGGAGATGGAGGGAGCTCGAGGGGGCTGAGCGGAGTCAACGGCACTATAGTGGAGGATCCATCGATGGTGGCGATGGACCAGTGGCCGCCTGGTGGCTGCTTGGTGGTGGTATCCTTTAGAATTGGCAGCACTAAACCCAATGCTATTTTTCACATTTTTTTGGATTTTTGTGCCATTTTTGCCTCATGAAGCATGTTGGGGAGGCCGTACGGCCTCCCTGGAAATTTTTTTTTGCCTTAGAAACCAACTGCTCCAAAATAGATAATTTGACAGGCGTTTCTAGGGTTTTGGGGTGTTGCAAATGCGATGGAGACATCTGTTTGAGCCCATAGTGTCCCAAAAAATTGGCTACCCCTAGATCTTGCAAAAAAGATGCTTGTGGGAACCCTTGCACTTGAAACTCACTAAGGGGCCATATCTTCATAGCACGAATAGGTAGCTATAGGTTTGGAGCTCTGATACCATGTTAGAAACCAAGATCACCTGCACGCAATCACCTATCACATGCAAAAGACATGCAAAACCGAAGCAGATGTTCTGTAAACCTCAAAGTAAAAATGCATTATTGAGAATCAATTATTACAAAGAGATCAATCATTATGAAGGAGATCAAGAAACCCTAAAAGGGAAACCCTAAATGAAACCCTAGTGTGCACACTTAATAATTAATCAATTATTAATGTGCCTAAGTTTAGTTTAACTACTAAAGGAATAAGTGACTTAATTAATTAACCAATATGATGTAATTAATTAAGTATACAACTTATTACTCTAACAATTCCGTCCCAAATCCAAGGGTTTCATGTTGGCGTGAAGTTTTTGTTGGATGCATTTTGGGGTTTCAAGGAATCAAATAAAATATCGTCAAAAAGTTGGCAATCTCAACTTTACAGTGGTGCAAGTGTTTTACAATTTTTTTGTAGTTTTGTACCATTTTTTCTAGGTTGAAGCTAGATCTTCATTTTTTCCTTCGAGCTCATAAATTTTTCTTTGGAATTGATTTTCTCAAAATTTACAACATCAGGAAGGTATTCAGAAGCACTTTAGTTCTATTCATGCACTTTTTGTAGATTTGTTTCAAGAATTTCAAAAAAATAGTTTAAAGTTAATTTGGTACTTTTGGATACATTGTTGTAATTTTTCAAAAAAGGTGTAATTTTCTTTGGGATAAAGGGGTTAATTTCTTATATTGTGAAGGAATTTTCTATTCCTCCTAAAAGGAAATATAAAAGAGCAATGAAAATTACTAACAAATGAGCAATTGTTTAAAGGAAATATATTACCAAATAGATTGAAGTAGCCAAACCAAGCACCACCAAAGCAAGAGAGACACAAAAATTTGTTAAAGGAAAAAAAAAAAAACCTCAATGTTATGAATGGCGGCAAAATGCCTAAAGATTAATACAAATAAAGAGAGAGAGTTCCATCCTTAGGCTTTCTTTCTTGAGTCTTGAAGAATGAGAGGAGAGGCACCTCAATAAGTAGAGGTGAGAAGGAGGAGTTAGAATGTAACTCCCAACTCAATGGATGCCACCCTTCATCTATGTGTGTAAAGTGTCACCTCTTAAGGAGGTGGTTAAAAATATTCCTTAATAAAGTAATTTAAAATAAGTCATCCCCACACATGTGTGAGATGAAAAAACAAACAAAAGACTTGTAGGGATTCCTTTGGAATATTCCTAAAAGTTAATAAAAATATATATTTAAAGAATAACCTTTACCAAGTAAAGATTAATATTTTAACATCCCCCCTTAAGATTTACTTGGGGAGGTTACATCAAACCCTTCAATGGGTTGTAATCCAATTTTTTTACAATGAATGAGAAATTTATCTTTACAAAGAGCTTTACTTAGAATATCTTCCATTTTATCTTCACCTTTACAATACATAAGAGAAGTTTACTTGTCTTCATTTTTCTCTATAATGAAGTGATGTTGAAGAGAAATGTGCTTGGTCCTTGCATGAAAAATTGGATTCTTTGCTAAAGAAATAACACTTTGATTATCACAATATAAAGGAGTAGGATCCATTTGAGGTAGAACCAAGTCTTCAAGTAATCTTCTTAACCATAATGCTTCTTTGGATGCATTAGTACTACCTTTATATCCAGCTTTTGTAGAACAATGAGACTTGATAAAATAATAATCAAAATATCATTTTCACTATGTTTAACATCACTAATCAAAATTTTAGAACTAGAAGTGATAATTAAATCATCAATATATAAAAATAATAACCGTAATATCATTTTCACTATGCTTAATGTATAAATTTGGATCATTTTTACTTCTAATGAAACCGTGAGATAGAAAGAAAGCATAGCCCAAATTATAAAATGTCAATATATAGACATAGAAATAATAGATATAGGTTTCCTCTCACTACATCATTGTATTGTAAAGGGAATTGTATCAAGATTAATAATAAAGGACTTTGAAAAATTGGTCCTAAAGATGGTTTTAAACAAAAAACCCATAATGCCTTCAATAAAATAATGAAACATAAAAGTTTCAAGAACTTGATCCCCATCAATTAAGAAAATAGATCTAAGTTCATCATAAATAAGTAAGTGCATACCATCAAAGTGGATGGAAATATTTTCCATGGGTCCCAAAAACAACTCCAATGAGACTTGATAAAATACATGATTCATTATAGATAGGGCTCCCTATGCAACATTACTACAAATGCAACTAGCACATAAAATATATATGTAAAGGCTCCATTGAGAATTGATAAAGAGGTAATTTTTCAAGGCATATAAAGATGGAATAAATCCATCAAGAAGGAAAATATTGCAATGAGCTTTTAATTTTCAAAAATATATAGATGAGATAAATCCATCAAAAGACAAATTTACCAAAATTTTTTCCCTAAAACAACATAATTGTAGAATAGAAGGAAACACTAGGTTTGTTTTAAATAATATAATAGATCAAGCCTTAGGTAGAGATAATGATAATTTCTCACAAAGTGTGATAGAAAGATCGAGTCCCATAATAAAGTACTTGTGAAGTTATTTAAAAAACAAACATTTTATGTGAAGTAACATGTTGAGATGCACTTGAATCAATAACCCATTCAAAAGGTTTAGAAACATTAAAACTACATGTCAAAGCATGTCTAGATTGATTACCATTGTTATGAAACAGTTGATTATTTTGATTCGTAGGTTTTTTCTCATTTTTCTTTTTAAAACAAATATTTTGCCAATGACCATCCTTATTACAATAAGTGCAATGTGGTCTCTTAGAAGAGTTAAACTCTCTATGATCATTTCCATTATTATAATGAGGTTTGGAATTATAATATTTTTAGAATGAGGTTTAAATTTTTTCTTATGATTAGACAAAAAAGCATGTTCATTAGACTTAAGATTGCTAAATTGAATCAACTTAGCTTCTTCTTGTCTTAATAAAATATGAAAAATATCATAAGTTAATAGAGTAGCTAAAGAAGGAATAGCTAATTGAGCATGAATATTAGTAATAAATTGTTGAAATTTCCTAAGAAGACACTTTCTAAGAATAAGATGAATTAATCTAAGATTATCTAATTTAACTCCTAAATCATTCAATTGACTATTTAAAGCATCAAATTTCAATAAAAAATCATCCATAGATTTGAAATCAGAATACCTCAAATCTTCAAGTTGATCTTGAATTTGATTTTTTTCTTGATTCATTTGTACTATCATAAATTGTTTTGAGTTTGTCTCATGCTTTATAGGAAGTTGTGCATGTCCCAATGTGAACATAGAGTCCAGGTGACATGGAGATACCTATGAGGCCAAGGGCTTCCTCATTTTTGAGATTCCATTTTTTGATTTCATCTTTGGATGCAGACAAACCGAGTTTAGATTTGGGATCCGTAGCAACATCCAAAAGATGTTTAAAACATAAAATAAAGATAATATGAGTTTTCCAAGAATGATAATTAGAAGAATTTAACTTAATTTCAGGAATTAAAGTTGACATTGTAAATAAATTTAAGTACACACAAGAAATAAAACTAGCTAGATTAAATTAAACTTTAAAGAAAAAAATTAACCCCTTTTTCATTAAAATAAGGTCTTAAAAATAAATAGACCCCTCTAGATGAAATTTAAAATATCCTTAAAAGACCATAAAAAAATTAGATGGATTTAATCTTAAAAAATAAGTACTTTGAAAAAAGATTAAAAACTAATAATAATAAATTATATTATATTATTAATTTTATATTAAATAAATATTAAATCTCAAAGCTAAATATTAAATATTAAATGAAAATACCTATACTTGAATTGGTTTAAAAAATTTGAGTAAAACATGAGAATCTTTTAAAAAATAAAAAACTTATTTTAAAAGCTTTTATGAATTTTTTATTTTTGAAAACTTTTGCATACGTGGAAAGAAGAATAAAGGAATAAAGAGATTCCTATTTTTTGAACTTTACCTAGTTCTAAAATACGCTTATGATTTAAATCTACATGCCGGTGAAAATGGGCGAGCTTTTTATTATTTGATTTAAAACTTTTTAAGGGACCAAACACGGGGTTGGCATAAGAGATTTAAATACTAGCTATTGCATTTTAGGTATGCAATGGGTTACGTCGAATAATTGTATGGTGTAATAATGTTAAAATGATTTCTATTGAATTTGCTATGGATACATTACATAAAAATCAAAATCATCATTAATATCTAAAAAACTATTATACAAATTCAATTTGTCTTATTATATTTATTTAAAATTGTAATATACAATTCTTATAATACATTACTCTATAAATTGAAAATCTAACGAATTTTGAGCGGAAACCCTGAGTGCGAGGAGTATAGGGTTTTGAACTTGCTTAAGTCTTCAACAAAAGAAGGTATTAATTTATCTCTGAATTTTCTTGGAAATTTCTACACAAGAAATCCTTTTAGTGCATATCCTCCAATCATTTTTGACAAATTTTGCTAGCATTCTCCCTTTTGTTTGCCAAGATGCCTCAAACAGATGTCATATGCTGGTCAACTTACGAACTGACTGATTAGGTTGAACACATATTTGTTGCATTTGTGGAAACAATTTTACTGCTTCGTGATGAACCAGGGTTGTGTTGATCAGAATGGAATTCTACTCATGCATTTATTCTTAGGTCTATTTTTTGTGTTTTTCATTAAGAACCGCTAAAGATGAAATAGAAAACCAGAAACTACATTTTTTCAGCTTGACAATCAATGGATGAAACAAGTTCAATTGACTTACATGGTGTAGCAGATGGTACCAACCGCCAATAGTATATTTTAGCTCAAGCTTCTTCAAATAGGTATAAAAATAATAATTATTATATTTAATTTTTTATTATTAATATTTCTATTTTACAAATTATTCTGTAAAATATTGAATAATTTTTTTAAAAACACTTTAAGTGATATTTTATGAAACTTCTAGAGTGTATGATATCATACTAATCAAAATCAATATATATATATATATATATATATATATATATATATAGGTTTCATTTTATTTTATTTTCTAGTATTCTATGTGTAGTATGCTTTAAACTCTTGATCTTTTTATATATCATAAAAGCTAAAAAATATTATAAAATATCTCACCAATATTATACTCATTGGAATAGGAAATCCCTTTAGAAGTGACAGTCACTACTTAGTGGAAGAGCAATTCCATTTAGAAGAAAAACCATTTGCAATTAAGCTTAAGTTCCCAAGCTATATAATGAAAAGGACTAGTGCTAGTCTAACTACACCTTTCAAATATACCTATCTTTACCATTAATGCATGTCATCCTCCTATATTCGGTGAGGGTGTCATGCCTCATTAATAACATGACACCTCTGCACCCCTAGTCACCATTCCCTCTTTAAATGCATGGTCTCCCATCCTTCTCTTTGAATGAAATTCAATTTTAGGGGAATATTTACATAAATTTATTTCTACATGCTAATGAAAGGAGAAATATATGATCTTGTGCTAATTTCATTTTATGGGTGCACTAAAACATTATTGTCAAATCATTTTTATGTCTACAACGACAACATGTGGATCACCCAGACAGTCTCCTTATAGACTTGCTAAAATACCTTCTCAAGTTTGAACCTTTAGAGAGGCTAATAGCTCGGGAAGCTTTGAGACATTCATTCTTTGGAAAATATTACTGAAGGAAAGAAAATGGTTCATACAACCTACAATGATCCAATCTAAATGAGGCTGACAACTCGGGAAGCTTCGAGACATCCATTCTTTAAAAAAGATGAAAGAAAATGGTTCATCCAACCTACAATGAACCAATCTGAATGAATTCCAAGTAGTGAGATTAGCGAAATCTTTAGCTATGCCTATCACTTTTGGCTATTTCGGGTAAAGTTGAATGTCTTAGAACTATAGGTGGCTTGCCATTGCTTTTCTAAAGAAAATTTGATTGCCTGACCACATAGATGACTTATATAGTAAGGATTTGGTTTGTCATTGACTCTTTGAAAGCAAACTACCTCGAGGGAACTGAACTTTGAAGTGTATGCAAAACATGGCTAGATAGAAAGTGTACTTGGATTTTGAAACATCTCCTTTGACATTGCAAGGAAGGCCACTGAAAATGAGATTATTGGGAAGTGCAGTTGAAGAAAGGATGACCTTTCTTGGTAGTGGTTGATCACAAGTGTAACATGAACATGGGGCATGGAGATTGCTAGTAATTGCATGCAAAAGAAGGGCCAGTGAAGTTTTCTTTGAATGCGACATTATCCTAGAGAGGACATAATGTTTTTCATAGATGACCAACAATGGTTGTTCAAGCTTGAATCAACTTGTTGTAAGAAATGTATAAACACCATTCGTGTGCTAACAAGACCCTATTTGTCTCACCTATCTAGCCTGACTGCTTATTCTTCTCCTATAGTTTTGGAGTGAAGATAGTTTATATTGTAGCTCAATCTTTTGTGGAGCTAGATCTCTCCAAGACTATTTATTTGAAAGAAGTTTTTGTTCAAGGTGGGTAACCATTTGTGAAAATTGTACACATCTAAAAATGGTCACGGTTAATCAAACCTATTAATTAATTAAATATGAATTAATTAATATTCTTAAGTCATCTACATATAAATAAATTTAATTATTTATTTATTTGTTCATTTTCTCAATTCTTGTAGTTTAATCAAATAAATAAGTTTATTTAATTATTTTCCTCTTAATTAAATAAATAGATTTCACAATTTATTTACATTAATTATCACAAGTTTAAATTTTAAATTTAAATAATATTCTTCATCTCACATTTAATTAAATATTTCTAATATTTAATTAATGCGCTTTCTTCTCTTCCACTTAATTAAATATTTCCAATATTTAATTAAAATGCTTTCTTCTCTTCCACTTAATTAAATATTTTCAATATTTAATTAAAATCTTTCTTTCTTCCATAATTAAATATTTCCAATATTTAATTAAAAGCTTTCTTTCTTCCATAATTAAATATTTTCAATATTTAATTAAACACTTTCTTTCTAATTCTTTATTCTCCTCCACTTAATTAAATATTTCCAAGATTTAATTAAAAGCTTTCTTGCCTCAATAATTAAATATTCTATAATATTTAATTAGAAACTTTCTTCTCTTCATATTTAATTAAATATTTTATATATTTAATTAAAGCACTTTTATCATCTCTCACACATAAATTAAATATTCATTCATTTAATTTATGGAAACATCTTCCATCTTTTTCTCAACTTCTTGATCTCTCGCCATTCATTTTATAGGTTTGAATCTCAACCATTGACCCTCACCAACTGAATTTCTTGCCTTCAAAAATCTATAAATACAACCCTCTTATGAGTTGAAAATGACACACCTCGAATCTTAGATTTCATACGTAGTTACTATAGTTGCATTTCAATATTATCAACATTCTAACATCATAGCATTTCAATTTCATATCTTAAATCATTTAGTCATGTACATGCATTTCAATTAATCTCATTCTTCTAAGTTGCCATTTCAACAAGCTACTGCTTACATAACTGAGAGACACCATCTTTAATCAAATCCTTGGAGATAGAGGACAATGGGACGAATTTGAAAAATCTACTGTCATTAGAGTTTGCATTTATGCTTTCTAGTTAGATTTCTTTAATATAATGTCTTATCAGTGTGTTAGTTTACTGCTTGATTAATCCACATTTTCTGACAGCACAAAAATAACATTTGAGCTATGAAGGAATTGTTTTCTAGTGTAGATTGTATTTTTCTACCAGTCTTTAAATGTGAGAGGGAAATTTCTCCTTCTTTGCATTGTTTTATGCCAAGAGGAATGTTCCTTAAGGTTAGTTTGCATAATACTTAAATAGGAATATCAAACTATTGTTGTTATTTGATGAAAGAGCATTTAGGCTTCCAAACAATATCACATCACCAAATATATTTAGGTTTTCATTTTCTATTTTTTTCAATTTTGATGTATTTTGTATGCTTCATAGCTTTTGTCATCTTCATTCATAGCAGGTGCTACAAAGGTTGAATGTCATAAATGAGAATTAGTCATATAATTTTCATTTTCATGATGCTACATGATAATTCTATTGAATTTATGAATTTATAAAATATTTATGTTCAAATTGGTGTTAATTTACTTCAAAACATCTATATTATTTCTACTTCAAAGAACATACATTCCAAAAATCTACCTTAATGATGATAGAAATTGAATAAAAGTTTATTTCCACTATTTAAATTTAATCAAATATAGTACTTAATCATATTAACGATTATTGTTGCTTTTGGCAATATAATCGAATAAATTTTATATTCTAAAATCCTATTGTAATTGTCTATTATAATGCCTTTTCTTGTGAAGGTAGTAAATTTGAATTTCTCCTAAATATTTTATTGCTTAAGGAATCTACTTGGCTTAAAGAGGTTTAGTCGTTTACGACACATGGCAGGTGATTTGAAAAGGTTGATTTATCTATGTTATTATTATTGCCTAAAGAAATACAATATTGAGTTATGACATGTGGAAACTAATTGACAATGATTTATTCCTCTATCTTAGGACTGTTTTATCTCTATGGATTTGAATGTTGTTTCTGATTCTATTAGCAATGGGAGTTTTTGAATTATTTTTGATTGGATGACAGAGCAACCTCTTGACTATATAATTATTTCCTTGAACTTGTGGTTATCTTTTGTTCGAGTACCCTGGAGACATTATATGGCATTCATTCCATACCGTTTTATGGATCATATTAGTTTGGAATGGACATCATTCAATACTTCTTCTGGGTGTTGTGTACACATGTTTTATGTAGTAGGGTATGTGTAGAGTTTTGGGTGGAATTTTAAAGGCTACAATGACAAAGCTATCAAGTTAGAAGGGTACATGGGAGAGGAGGACATGGGCAATAATTTGTTCAGACCAAATTCTGGAGTGGGAAAGCCACCTCACAAATATGTTATTGGATTTTATTGAGCTGAATTGTGATTGAGGATATCCCACAAGTGTGAAGTGACAATTAAATTGAAGGAAAAAAGCAAAGAGCGTGCTTCATTTCAAATGAGACATTGAAAAAACTTTGTTCATGCCACTGTTCAATATTTGGGAAAGTTTTTGAAACACACTTGGAGCTCTCAAAATTTTAATTCTTTTATATTCAAAATTTGTCCATTTGGCTAGGAGGATGATTATGATTATACATGGAATATGCTCAGGAAATGAGAAAAAGACCAAGCACTTGGAATCC
Source organism: Sequoiadendron giganteum (assembly GCA_007115665.2). NCBI lineage: Eukaryota > Viridiplantae > Streptophyta > Pinopsida > Cupressales > Cupressaceae > Sequoiadendron > Sequoiadendron giganteum. Next base: position 41,068,822 of record CM021106.1, on the reverse strand, counting down.
ATGGAAGGAGCTAAGGAGAGACTGAAATTGATTCAAGTAGAACTGTTGGATTATGATTCCATTGTTGTTGCCATTAATGGTTGTGTGGGTGTTTTTCATCTAGCATCTCCTTGCATTGTGGATGAAGTCAAGAACCCACAAGTGAGTTTTAACTTTTAGGCTTCTTATTGCTTGATTCTATTTGTAGACATAGAAAATGTACAAAAGTTGTTCAACACACTTGATCCTGATTACTAACATCATTTATTTCTAAATCATACATTCTGTCTCTTAGTCATTATTCATATGATTAAGTCTATCACCTCCTTTGATTAAATTAATCAATTTAATTTAATTAACCTTACCTTTCTGTTTAATTAAATAATTCATTTTATTTGATTAAATCCCTAAAGTCTTATTAAATTAAATAAATTAAACCTTATTTGATTTAATCTAACATATTCCTCCTTAGTTAAATAAATCAAATCATTTATTTAATAATCTTTTCCCCTCAATTCTTGACTTAAATCAATTCATAAATTTAAGTCTAAATTGTCACATCATTTAATTCTTCATTAAGTTAATCAAAACCATGATTAAGTTAATCCCTCTCATTAAAATCCTCTAGAGAATGCAAGTTGCACAATAAATCAATTACTTTGATTTATTTAATTCTCTATTTTCCCTCACATGGCATCAAAAGGGAATATTCCCTTATTTGAATTCAAAAAGGCCAAGTGGACTTGGTCCTTCCAACAAGGCATTTAAGGCCTCTTACATGTCCTTGGCCTTGAGCCAAGTGACATTAACTTCATTGCTCTTCCCTCTTCAACAAGTCATCTCACAAATTCAAATTCAAAATAAATGCATTTATTGGCACTTTGGCCAAAATGTGCACAACCACTAACCATTCACATCATGACATGTGGCATTCAACCATTGGATTGAAAGTTAGTCCCACATTGGTCAAATCTCACTTTCTCTTCCAAATTGAAAGTTATAAATTTGAGGCTTCTCTCCTCATTTCTCATCCACACTCTTCATGTAAATTTACTCTCTTCACATTGAGATCTAATTTTTCCATTTCATTCATCATATCACCATTTTCATATTTTGTAACAAGGTTATGTTCAAATCTCTTTGGAGATTTGACCATTTCTCAATCACTCAAACATTGCAACTTAGGAATTGGGAAAGGCCCAATTTCAACACTTCATTGGCACCAATTCCCCATGGGATCACTAATTTATTGGTTTGATTAGGATTTAACTTCATTTCTTGTATTGTGTTCTTAATTTCCTAATTTTAGTTTGAATAGATGAATTTCATGGGGAATTCCTCATACTTGTTTGCATACATTTGATCTAACAATCTAACATGTTTGTTTCTCTTGTGCATTTGTAGGTTTAAGGGTTCACATTTTGGCGCTAGAAGGAGGGCTAACTCAAGAAATTAATCACATTTTTAAAATTTGTGCATTTTTTCTAACATTTTCCTACAAATCATAGGAAAATAGCCGCATGACATCATATTGAGCCACTTTTATAGGTGCAGCGCAATACTTCACCGCTTTTAGGGAAGTGGTGCCATACTAAACCGTGCATAGTTTCTAAACCTCGCTGCTTTCCTCTTCATGCCTATCACTTTTTGAATTTCCTAATTCTACTGCGTCCATCTTTGCGGCACTATACTGCACTACATCATTACCGTGGCACCATATCACACTGCGTTTCCTCCAAACTCCACCGCTCTTCCTTTCCCACCTAGAAAATTTGAAATTATAAATAGGGCCACTTCCAAACTGCGTCGCCTACCCATATCGCATTGCTTTTTCACTCTATTTCTGCAAAGCGCCACCCACAGTCAACTACGTGACGCTATATAGCGCCGTTTTCACCCAAATTGTGCCACTTTTACAAAATGTGCTGTAGAAAAATAGTGAGGTCTAAAATTGACATGTGCTTTTTAAATTTGGATTTTTTCTAATCTTTGACCTTGATTTCTATCATTTTGCTCTCTAGTTTTTTGTCATTTTGTAGGTTGGAAGTTCATCATGACCTCATACTCATCATGCAAAAAAGTGTTTTTAAACACTAAAGTGTTCTTCAAAACTTTTGAGGGATTTTTTAAAATTCTGATTGTTAAGAGAAACTTGTTAATATCTTTGGCCTTAGAAATACTAAATTTACTTTGGGTTTAAAAAGAACAAGAAAAATCCCTTTTTCAAGGAAAGTAGGAGATTCGTTATGACACCATGCTCATTTTCTAAAATAAACAATCAAATTTCTTTTCAAAGTTGCCAAGGGGCTAAAAAGAACCTTAGACAAACATACTAGATTTTGTTTAAAGGATAACAATTGAACAAAGCAATCTCACATTTCCTTGGGTTCTTAAAAAGAATTCATTACTCCTTTGAGGGATTTAAAACGAACATGTGTTCTTTGTGTCTTGAAATCCTTTTTGCAAAGTAGTGTCATTTGAAAAGGCGTATGCGCTTCTCTCACGCCTCACAGCGATCTTGAGAATCAAAAGTATTTTTGGCGACACTAACTTGCATAAAAGATTGCCTCCACATTTCAATTTGGGTACCTAACAATTGAACAAAACATGTGAGTGTGAGTAAAATTATTGCGAGTGTTCTTCCTTTGTTTCTAAACAAAGGTTGATCAAACTACGAATATGTTTACTCAATTTTGTTTATCTTAGCAGGCCTGCCTTGTGGGAAAAAATAATCACCCAAGGGAATGACCCAACCGGGAACATGCTAAAGCCAAGCAGCTTCCAACCGGTATATAAGTGTGTATTCTTGAGGAAAGTTCAAGAATCACAAGGATTATTCCAACGAGATGGAGAAAAATGGACTCACGCCGAAGTTGGATAATCCCCCATGAACGGAATGCTTGAATCAAAATCCTTTGTTTAGAAAAAAGCCAAAACCTTATCTATTTTGTTGGTGCAAAAGCTCATGTCCTTTGAAGCTGCCCCACGTTATACATGCGGTTTTGTTGTGGAGATGGAAAGTATGCCATGAGAGATTCATGGGTACTAATGCTTGGATGAAACAAGAAGTGTGTGCCATGGAGGGGAGTCAGTGTGGTTAAAAATTTAGCCATCTGCACAAAATATGTGCAGTTGGATTCATCCAAGTGGGAACCTAATAGAATATTGTCTCATCATCCTAGGGTCGTAAAAAGTGCTTGGAAGAAAAGAATACATTGCTTGGTCCTAGAAACATTTGAAAAACAAACATTCACAAGGCCTCCGAATTTCAAACCCCTTTTAGGAAACAAATACCTTTGATGAGTTAAGCACTCTTTCTTTCCCTAGGGATCATATCCTTAGAGGTTTCTAAGTGCTTGGATTATATCATCATTTGTTTTCAATAAGGTTAAACATAGGAGACTTTTTCCCTATTTTCCTTGATTTCCACATAAATGAACCTTGTGGGATGAAAAAGAAAGTGGGACATTAGACATATAGTTTGAAACTTAAGCAAGCAAGTGTCTTTGGTAAAAGGAATTCATTAAGCCAAGATAAAAGGACAAAATTGAACCTCATATGTGTTGTTCCCAATGATTTCCTGCAAGATCAAAATCCCAAAACCAAAGTTCAAGAAGCTTAGTCTAAAAGCTCGTGAGGAGCGCCTTGAGAGACTTTTTGAATTCAAAGAAAGAATAGTCTACAACTTCTATAAAGGCTTCAAGGAATAATCCCACTTTGTATGCATTCTACTATCAACAAAATCCCAAAAAATTTGAAAGGTTTTCTTTCCTCCCATAGGAAGTCTAACGTGTTCTTCAACACCAAGGTTTTGTAAAAGGGAGTCATGTCTAGGTTAAGGTTCAAGATCAAAGTTGTCATCCTCATCCATCTCTTCATCAAACCAAATCTCATTCCATCAGCAAACCTTTTGTGAACTTTGGAAAAATCACTCATGCTAAACTTAAAGGGCTAAACCAACATCACCCTATCTTGGCTTAACTCACCTAGCCAAAATAGTCAAATCTCCTAGATGAATTCACCTCTAGGATAATGCAACTTCCTAAGGTTTACTAGTTCACAATCACATTTTCTTAACACACTTAGCCAATTCACTTGATTGTGCAAGGTTCCCTAGGATAACACAACTTCCTAGGGACAACAACTTCACTACAATCCTATTTGACTCAATACACATAGTCAAACCATCACAATCAATCTAAGTCCTAACAAGTTTAGCATAACCCTTCAAAATTTCTCCAAAATGTTTCACTCACTCACTTCATCCATTTATCCCATCATCATTACCACCCTCTTTGATCTTTGGCTTCCCTAGTTCTTCTCTTTTGGGCCCAAAAGGTTAGGATCAAATAATCCCTATTTTTTATGGTTCAAACAAGATCACAATACAAGAAGAACATGGAAAATATCAGTGAAATACCAACTTCCATTAACGTGAGTCAGGTAACCTCTAAAATAAACCTTGCAGGATCAAGCAATCCCCCAAGTAACTCTTCTTTGACATCACAAAATCCTCAAGAGGAGAGTTAAGAAGAGGACATTGTAAATGAGGATATGGGTATGACACAATCTGAAATGATAAAAATGGTTCAAAATCCAGAGAACCACAAAATTGTCAATGCCATGTTCAAATACTTAAACACATTAGCGGAAGGAGAGGTCCAATTCCCTTCTGACCTTGACACAAGTACTAGTGTAGACATGCCTCCTACAAATGCATCCCCCATGTCAAATGTCAATCAAGAAATTCCTCACACCACCTTGGCCATCACACCAACCTCGCCAATTATGAACAAAGGAAGTGCTATGTTTCAAGAGTTACAACAACATCGCCTTGTGACCAACAAAGGGGTGGCTACCACCAGCGCACCGGATAATTTTGTCCTGGTAAATCCATTACACCCATACATCCCACTCACATTCCATAATCTCGCTGGTTCATTTTCATTCCATGCCTCACCAGCTTGTCAACCAAACATGCAAACTTCTCTACCACAAGGAGAAGGTGAGTTGTTTGAAACAATCGATGTTGCTAATCCTTTTTCTTTCTAGGGCAGCATACCATCTCTTCCCCCATTTCATTTCATAACCACATCACCTCTCAGATTGGGTTTTCCTCCCCTAAACATCAATAGTTTCTCAAAACCGGAGAATGTGAACATCACATCAAATTCCCTCTTTTTGTCCACAACATCACAAAAACAAGTGGCAACCATTCAAGCCACTACATCAATCAGTCCTCAAATATCTTAAAGCATACCCTCTCAATGACCAAGCATCTCAACCACCTTCCCAACAACCCAAATCCCAATCACCACCATAACCCTCTTGCCTATCACAATGCTTGGTGTCATTCCCATTCCACCACCAATCCCACCAAAAGCCAACATGGAAAATTCATTCACCACTCTAATCCAAACCATTCAAAAAGCCAACCAACAAAGAGTACTTAAGAAAAAGCAGCAAGCTCAAGCACAAGCACAAGCACAAGCTCAAGCATAATCACAAGCACAAGCTCAGCAATAGGCACAAGCACAATACCAAGCACAACTGCAAGAAATCCATCTGCAAGCATACCAACAAGCCCTACACGATTTTCAAGCACAACAAGAAGCCAAACAACAAGATTTGATGGCACAACAACAACTCAACCAACAACAAGCTTTGTTGGCACAACAACACCTAGACCAACAACAGGCTTTGTTAGCGCAACAATAGCTTGACCAACATCAGGCTTCATGGGAAAAACAACAGATGGATCAACAATAAGCATTGTTGGAAGAAATATAGTAGGACCAACAACAAGCATTATTGACATAAATGCAACCATACCAACAAGCCTTGAATGCACAGTAGAGCTTGTAGCAAACACCCACCATTACTCTTCCCACCCATCAAACACCTCAAAACATGTTCATTCCGCCACTCGATCTGAACAAAGATGTTGCGACACAAATCAAACTGCTCTTGCAACAAGTGTTAGATTTACAAGTAGGAAAAACAACAAGAACACCAGACAACTTGTGTCTTTATCCTTTCGACAGAAGTCTCACCATGGTACCATTCCCAAAGGGATTCGAGATCCCCAAATTTGACAAGTATAATGGAACGGGCAACCCTGAAAACCACGTTAAGGAATTTCAGGTGCATTGCATGGAGGTTGCATATGATGACACGTATCTAATGTGACTATTCCCCTGAAGTCTGATTGGTCTAGCTATGGAATGGTTTTCTCGCCTACCCACAGGCATTAAAACATTTGAGAAAATCATGGAAGCTTTCCTTAAGAATTATGCTTTCAGTATGGGTGTGGATGTTAGTTTGGAAGACCTATCAACACTCAAACAATGAAAAGGAGAGTTGTTCGCATCCTTCTTGTAAAGATGGCAATCCAAGGCCAATTAGAGCAAGTGGACCATGCCAGAAGAACAACAAGTTTGCACCATCATATCCAATATAGTTGAAAACTTGGCATTCTACTTGAAAATGCAATGCATCACATCATATGATCAACTGATCCCAAAGGCGCTTAACATCAAAAGAGCCCTTACTGCACGAGGAGGTGCATCAAAATTCACTCCACCATAGGATAACCACCCGTCTAACAACTATAATGATAAGCCTCAAACATGGTCGAAGAATAAAAATGTCATGAATGATGGCGTGGTCGATGCTAAAGTGGTCATCAGTGCCCCTAAGTAGAACATCCAAACCCATCATCAATCGCAAAATCATAATCACAACAATGTGTAGACTAATGCGGTCGTAGCACAAGAACAACTAGCTCTCACCAACCAAATCAAAAATTTGAACAATCAAGGAGGACCACCTCCCAGAGGCAAGTATCCCCCCAAGAGGAAGTTCATGGCTCTTGGGGAATCTATCGAGTCTATAATGAAGAAGTTGGTCAAAGAGAATCTAATCAAAGTCTCTAACTCTAAGAAATACACGGAACCTATGACCAAGCTGCCATGGTATAATGAGAATCTCCTTTGTGACTTTCATAAGGTCAAAGGACATACCACTACCAATTGCATGAGGCTAAAGAACATCATCCAAGACCTCATTGAGGATAAGACTATCAATATTGAGCAACCAACCAAAAACCAGGACTTGAAAATATACATTAATCCGATGCCAAACCACAACCAAGAAAACAATCAAGGAAACAATCAAGGAAATAATCAGGGGAACAATAGAGGCAAGAAAAAATATGCTAGCGCTAATATAGTGTATGAGGAGATAGTCGGATGTGTTGGTGAAATGGTCAGAGTCATAAATGTCAAAGGATCCAATAACGACTATGGAGTCACCACACATGGCAGAAAGATTACCATTGCTAGTGCACCAACTAAGACCCCCATTTCTAAAGCCATCCCCTATGAATACAATGTCATTGACCAGCTAAAGAGAACCCCCACCCAAATTTCCATCATGGAACTATTAAAAATTTATGCCGCCCATAGGAAGATCCTTGATTAAGCATTAGTTGTGTCTACCATCTCCGTGACCCTTGACACAGAGCAATTTTAGGCTATGTTGGGTAACATCGTTACCCCAAATCTCCTTACATTCTCTAACCAATATTTCTTGCCATAGCCATCTCACAACTGCACAATCTACCTTCAAGTGCTCATCCATAAAAAGAAAGTCAAAACAGTCCTAGTAGATGGAGGTGCAGGCCTTAACATCTGCTCTCTTAAAATTATAAAGAAATTGGGATTCGTCGAGGATTCCATTAACAAGAATAAGAGCATCACAATAAGGGCGTATGATGATCGAGAAAGAGTGTCTCAAAGCACTATCAAAATCCCCATCCAAGTGGGACCAAAAACTATGGAGACCACATGTCAGGTCTTCGACCTAGACCTACCATATAAGATCCTCCTTGGATGTCCATGGATCCACGGAATGAAAGTGGTAGCCTTTACATATCACTAGTGCATCAAATTCATGCACCAAAATGAGGAGGTCACTATACATAGGGATCTTGAACCATTTTCTTACTACAAAAACTTGGAAGCCAAGTTTTATAAAATCCCCCAAGTACCAAAAAATGATGAAGGCCCATCCACTTCATACATCGACCCAGCTAATCTCGCTTCCACTTATGTGATAGAGACACCTGCCATCCTTGACATATCCAACATCAAGAACATGATCCAAGACAATGGATGCGGTGACTACAAAATGAAAAGGAATGCATTTGTTGTAGGAGAGTTACCACAATCTCCTAGGTCGCATGGGCAACCTCAGCTAGCCAAAACACCTGTCCACACTGTTAGGACAAACCCTTCTGGATTCCGCAGTTGGGAGGATCTCAATTGAGAAAATGTGGATGAGGGAGACATCTCAAATAAATTATACCAAGATGAAAGGCCCACCCCCACCCTACCCATGGATGAAACTAACAGAGGGTTGCAAATGATGTTTGGTATGGGCTATAACAGGAATGAAAGCCTTGGAAAAAAAATTGATGGATGGCTGAAGCCCATCATTGTAGAAAGAAGAATGTGAAACCTTGGCCTTGGGTATACCCATCTGAGTATAACCATACGTGGTAGAGATACTCCCAGTAGGGCAGTTAGGAACTCTCCTCAAGTATCAACAACTACCCTTAGACCACCTATTTTCTTGGGCATCCCTCTGGACAATTTTACCTTTGATGTCACTAATGTTTGCGCCAGTAGTGATGATGATGACACCATAGATAACCTTCCTGGGATCTTTGAGGATTCCAACCTGCTAATGATCAGTGCTTCACCCATTGAATCAAACCAGCAAACCCACCGAATCACCTTAGTAGACCCGCAACTCATCGATCACGACCAACGAGGACCGCCAATTCTAGACTCATTCAAAAATGATGAGGCACTCTTAGAATTCATGGGACTAAGGGATACAGTCTCATGTGGGGATCACAAAGCAGGCTTCAACATCACATTGGAAACCCAAGCATATTATGGGGAGATGATTGAATCCTTCAGTCACAAAAGGAAAATATCAAGAATAAGCTCAAGGTTATTGAGCGAAAACTACACTATGGCGCTTTCTAATCACAAAAAATTAAAAATAAAGGACACATCCAAAGGTGAAAACCTCTTTGAGGTGCCAGAGGATGAAGGATTCAATCTCCCCCCTACTCCTCTACATCAGGATAAATCAACAGTTCTAGCAGAGCAGTCCAATCCTGTCAACTTGGGAATAGAGATAGAACCACAAATCATATTCTATGCTCAAACACTTCAGACAAATGAACAAGAATTGTTGGCTGCATTCTTAAGAGAAAGAAAGAAAAACTTTGCATGGACCTACACTGACATTCCAAGTCTAGATCCTTAAGTAGTAGTTCATCATTTGGTTGTTTACCCTAGAGTGAAGCCAGTCAGATAGAAGTTAAGAAAAATGCACCCACAGATATCTCTGCTCATGAAGATAGAATTACAAAAACTCTTAGATGTTGGCTTCATCTAACCAATTGACTATCCAGAATGGGTATCTAATCTTGTGCTAGTCTCAAAATTGAATGGGGAAATCTACATCTGCATGAACTTTAGAGATCTAAACAAAGGATGTCCTAAGGATGATTTTCCACTACCCAACATTGACATGATAGTGGATATGACAACCGGATATGAGATGTTGTCCCTAATGGATTGCTTCTTAGGATACAATCAGATAATGATAGCAAAGGAAGACCAGCATAAGACAACCTTTACATGTCCTTGGGGCACCTACTGCTAGAATGTGATGCCATTTGGGCTAAAGAATGTAGGAGCTACATACCAAAGAGCCATGACACCGATCTTCCATGACATGATTCAAAAAAATGTGGAAGATTATGTGGAGGACATATTGGCTAAGTCAAAGAAAAGGCAGGATCACATAGCGACCTTAAGTGCAATTTTTGATAGGCTGGAAAAGTAAAAGGTTAGACTCAACCCAAATAAATGTGTCTTTGGGGTACAATCAAGAAAGCTGCTAGGATACATAGTTTCAATGAGAGGGATAGAGGTGGATCCTGCAAAAGTAAAAGAAATCCTTGACATGGGAGCACCAAGAACACTAAAGCAACTCAAAGGATTACAAGGTAGACTCCAGTCCATCCGGAGATTCATAGCACAATTGGTAGATAAGCAGATTGCCTATTCACACCTACTCCACAAGGGAGTAGAATTCAGGTGGGATGACAAATGCAAACAATCATTCAAAAAGATCAAGAAATACCTACTTACACCACTTGTTTTGATGCCACCAATCATAGGGAAACTGTTGATTCTATACATCTCAGCAACGATAGCCGCCCTTGGTGCGCTTTTAGCCCAACATGATGAAAAGGGAACCGAGCGGTCCATTTACTATATCAGTAGAAAAATGGTGGGGCATGAGCTCAATTAAATGTTAATAGAATTTTTTTTCCTAGCAGTGGTTTTTGCAGCCCAGAAATTCAGACACTACATGCTAGCTCATCAAATTAAACTAATTGCCAAGATAGACCCCCTCAAATATCTATTGTCAAAAGAAATTCTTACAAGCAGAATGGCTAAATGGGTAATGATACTATCTGAACATGATATTGAGTATGTCGAGTGAAAGGCGATCAAAGTACAAGTTATTATAGACCAGCTAGCAGAAGCTCCCCTCTACATAGACAACCCACTCATATCAGAATTTCTAGATGAGTCCCTTTTCAATCTCAGTGCAACGGATCATTGGAAACTATACTTTGAAGGTTCCTACACAACATGGATTAGGAGCCAACGTGTTCTTCATCACCCCCTAGGGGGACTGTATACTGAGATCTTACAAGTTGGTATTCCCCTATACAAACAACATTGCAAAGTACGAGGCTTTAACCATAGGTCTCAAAATTGCAACACAGTGGCAAATCATGGCATTAAAGTTTTATGGAGACTGACAGCTTATCATTAATCAAGTCAATGGTGAATACCAAACTAAAGATGATAAGATTGCACCATACAAAAAGGTAGTAGAAATCCTCAAGGAATCATTCATCGACATCACCTTTGAGAAAATACTGAGGGCAAACAACAAAGCAGTTGATGCAATGGAAACAATCGGATCCCTGCTAGATATCCCCCACAACATCTCGAAACATGAATTCCTAGTAGAGAAGATTCTCATACCCACATTTGAGGTACAAGAGTCAGAGTATGCATGTGAACTCATTGGTTCAGGTGATCTTTGGTATCATGACATATGCACCTATCTAAGATTAGGAGTCCTCCCAACTGACATTACCCCGAACCTCAAGCAAACCTTTGTCAAAAGGTCCTTACAATTTGTCATCCTAGGAGAAACCCTCTTCTGTAGAAGCATCAATGGAACCCTATTACGTTTCTTAAAACTTGAGGAAGCCCTAACTGCTTTGATTGAGGTATATAATGGCACTTGTGGTTCACATTCGAGTGGTATGACCTTGGCTAAGAAGTTGCTGAGAACCGGGTACTACTAGCCGACAATGGAAAGAGAGGCACATGAATTTTTCAGAAGATGTCTACAATGTCAGCAACATGGGGGACCTTATTCATGCACTCGCTCAAGAGTTGCATCCTATTGTAACACCATGGCACTTTTCCCAATGGGGGCTTGATCTCATAGGTAAAATCTCACCCACCTCATCTAACGACCATAAGATCATCATCACCTCCACCGAATATTTCACAAAGTGGGTCGAGGTAATCCCCATGACCTACATCACTAGAAAGTAGATATCCAAGTTCATCCTGAACTACCTCATTTTTCGATACGATGTTTCCCAATCCATCATCTCGAATAATGGGACACCCTTCAAGAATTAGGATGTCTGTGACTTGTGTGAAAAATTCAAAATCCAACACTGCTTTTCCACACCATATTACCCACAAGGCAATGGCTAAGCAGAAGCTACCAACAAATCTATCCTAAAGATCCTTAAGAAAATAGTCAATGACTCCAATCATGACTGGTATCTACAGTTAAACCCCACATTATGGGCCTATCGCACTAGCATCCGCATGCCAATAGGTACCACTCCATTCTCCCTAGTCTACGGATCATAAGCCATCCTCCCTATTGAGATCGAGCTTCTGTCACTAAGGATATCCTTGCAAAACCTCATCAAAGATGAGGAATATAGGGTTACAAGATTGAATGAGCTAGAGTTACTAGATGAATGACACATGAATTCCCTAAATCATCTACAAGTCTACCAAAATCACCTAAAATAGAGCTACAACAAGAAGAACAAGCAACGCACCTTCCCAGTCAGTGACCTTGTGCTAAAAGAGAACCAAAATAATGTACCAAACTTGGATAGCAAAGGAAAATTTGAACCCAACTAGCTAGGACCTTTCATCATCACCGCAAGCTATAAAACAAGGGTATATCAGTTGTCGACACCAAAGGTCGAGCCTCTGCAGGAACCCACGAACAATTTTCATCTCAAAAAGTTTTATGCCTCAGAACTTGCAAGGTATAGAAATAGAAAATACAAAAACAATCAGAAAAAGTCCTAAAAAAATGGTTACCTTGATGAAAACCTGGCAAATAGGCATCTTGGCGACAACAAAAAATCAAAAAATACAAAATACAAAAAAACAAAAAAATAAAAAAAAGGATTGAAAAAGAAAAGAAAAAAATCACCCTCTTGTGAAAACCCTTCGGTGGTGCTTTGGACAAGTACCTTGGTGAAAACTTGGAAAACAGGCACCAAGCATAAATAAAGTACTCTTTATCCACCAGGATCTGCATGACTCACTCATCCATTCCATCATATTTCATTAATCATCCACACACCTATCCACTCGCATCCATACCATAGCCTGAGTTGGTGTCCATATCATATTCCACCATAGTACTACTTGGCATATTCCTAAAGTCAATTTGTCTTTCCTTTATTGAAGTAGTCTATCGCACCATACTGGGGGCATGTTCCTATATCGACTTCAGATCAAATTCGTGTATATTCTTGAATTCTTCTCAAAATGTCAAAAATTCAAAAACATTCAAAAATTCATCAAAAATCCAAAAACATCCAAATCATTCAAAAATCCAAAAGCATGTCAAAATATTAGAAAATCTTCAAAAATTCATCATTAAGTCTTATTTCACCTTGTCGAACTACGTCATCTCTAAGCTTGAACGTAGGAAAGGTTGATCTTTGATCATCCCCTGAGACAATTAGAGTTAGTCCTTAGGTGTCTGTCACATTGGCAATCCATTTGCCCACCTAGTCTACATATTAGGTCAGTCCTTTAAGCAATAAAGTGGCAATCCATTTGTCCATCTTATCATGAAGTCAGTCCATCGTCAGTCAAACTATGTGGTCTCTGTGTGTATAACGTAGGCAAATCTAATCTATGGATCAGCTCCTGAGACCCCTAGGATAGGTTTTAAGTTAGTCTCTTCGTCTTAAATTTGAAAAATACCAAAAACATTGAAAAATGTGAAAATACCAAAAACAACCTCAAAATATCTAAAAAATCCAAAATGGTGCATCCACTTCATCTCACTTTCACCCACAAATTTTATCACTCATAATAAAATAAATCATTGACTTCACCCTTTGGTGAGTCAATTAGAAGCAAGTTTAGCAGGTTCTAAAGTGAACACTCTAATCGTTAGAGTCTCAAAAGTCTAAGTCAGTAAACAAGCAGGTTGGTCAACTCGGAGTATCAATAGCTTATCATCCAATCAGTCCCATCAAAACCCTAATCACAATATGTCCTAGGATGAAGCTTTCCTACGATGGACATAAGCGTTAGGTACCTCACAGTAGTGTAGTCTTGGCTAGCGGTATGAAGAACATTAGCTTGTTTGGTTTGCTTTATTTGGTCTTTTATGGACTTATCTTATTTTGCACTCATTCCAAGGACCTCTCGATGATGCCTAAACAAAATAGGTTTAGAGAGAAAGGAATGGGGCAAAGATCATTCTCTCTTTTATTTTCTATGCTTTTGGGATACACTTGTAAAATAACTTAGTTATATACACTTTGTTTAGTATGTGGGGATGATGTTTTAGATATCTTGTTGACCACATAGGAAAGCTTGCTTTCTTGTGTTTTGGCCCGAGATGTTTAGAATTTCTGAACTATATTCTGAACGAAGAACGTATGCTAAGTGTGAACAAGAATACTTCTATTGGATTGACGAGTCAAAATCCACCACACTAGGTACACATGCCATCTTGGTCCTCTATACCTTGATGCATCGTACCTATGTGTGTTATCAAACATAACATAATTGACCCTTTGAAAATCCCAACTCCTAGCAATGCAAATCACCATCATCATCCTAACTAACTCATTAATTCTAAATTCTTCTATCTTCCTTCCACACTAACATGGTATTATAACAGTAATCAAGGCATCACCAATGCATACACTCTGCATCTGCATAATCATTAGCACATTGCATCATATCATTATCTTAAGATATGAAAGAAAATATAAATTTTTTATTCTAGGCATCTTAAGATAGCATTACATCATTCACAATCATTAATGCATACATAACCATTTGCATATCATTACACCATCATTATCATGCATTACATCATAGGATCATCATTAAAAAAGCATGGAAAACATACAAAAAGAAATACATCCATTACATACATTACATCACATAAGCATAAGAATAAAAACATCTTATAGTATCACATCAAATTAGAATGCATCCATACATATCATAAAAAGTGAATCATCTCATATATATCATCAAAAAATACACTGTTATGATACAATAAGGCCAAAATAGTGCAACCCATAAATCAAAAATACAAAATTGTCTGTGATCAAAAGGGCTAGCCCTACTGGCTTCTGCCCTCCCCGACCTGTCAGTTACCGTGATCCTCTGTCAGCTGCCTCCCTGTCTGCTGGGAGAAATCTGGCACTCTACTCACTGATGGCATTGCCTGTCGGTAGTGTTGCTGATAGTACTCAACCTCTCTAATAGCCTCTTTGTACTCTCAAATGTCAACTGATCGGCCCCGGGATGTGGAAGCTACGCTCTCTAACTACCTCCATCGGCCAATCTCCTGATCCCTCTCAGATCATGCTTGATCTCTCTTGGCTATAACTGTAGTAACTTATTGTTGGGCCTCATCCCACTCTTTTGTCAACACCTATACCTACCCCTACAGCTGCTGAATTAGTGCATCCCAAGGATCGGGCTGTCCCACTGGCGGACACTGTGGTACCACCTGGGGCTACCCATCCTATCCCACTGGATGTTGTACCTAGTCTCTCAGAGGTGACTGCTAAGGAGGTGGTACACCTTCCTGAACCCTACTTGTTGCCCTGCCTTTGGGCCTCTGACATGGAAGCACTATCCCAGGAACTATCAATCTCAAAGGAGGTCGAAACCATGCCCTATACACTAGAGTCACCCATGCATTTGTTGGCCCCTGATCATATGGACATGACTGAGCCACTAACTATCTAAATAAGGACATTGCCTCCTCTGCTGGAATCGGTTGTCTCCATGCTGTCTCCTTTGTCGTATGGGAAAAGAGGGCCATGTACTGATCATCAAGTATATCCTACACCTCACCAAACTACCTGGCTACCCTATCAAAAAGGTATCTCTCTACCATAGTGTGCTCTCAACCCTACATAAATATGTCCTAACGAGCAAAGAAGAGTTTCTATGCATCATCATACCATGGACCTATACCCATCCATGGCCTCCATATGAATGTTGTCATCTCATCCAAAACCCACCACCAGTAGGCTATACCATCTGTACCCATATGGGTAAAGTGAATCTCTGCCCTGCCGTACCGCCACACAATAGGATCATCAATATCTATAACAACCAATGTCACAATCGGTCGAAGCACTGGGATCCGCTCCCATACCCAAATGTGTAGAAGAGTCAATCCATCCCCAAGAGACCGACCATCCAAATAGGCAAACTTGTGCAAATCTTGGTACAAAGAGGCTAGTAGTACTAGTCCCCAGGCAAAGCACTCTCAGTAAACAAACATCTGCTGCCACGCCAATCCCCAACCTGGACTGAAATATCAGCCACACCGATCAGGAGCTATAAGACTAGAAATAATCGAAGCCATAATCAACCTGTAAGTAGGGGCTATACCCCAGTACTGCTCTAGGTCTATCTGATTGTCACAAATGATAAGCTTGTCAATACCGATAACACCAAAGTAGACATCCCTACCCTCCTCCAAATCATAGATCACTTGGACTCCATGAATGGGTAGTCGCAGGATGCACCAGACATCCTCAAGGGTAATGGTGACCTCGCCAGTAGGAAGATGAAAGGATGATGTTTCGTTGTGCCACCTCTTAGCCAAGGCATGCATCATACCTAGATGTGCTCGAATAGGATGGACATATGCAATGTGCCATAGTCCAAGAATCCCAAGCTGCTCTTGGAGATATACGTGCATACCCTGTAATCTCTCGAGTACTGACCACCGGTGCTCCCTCGAATGAATGAATTCATGACTCTCCTACATAAGCAAGGATCCTGCATCATTTTACCTAAGGAAAATCTGCTATCCGTATCACATTTCACTTTTGAAACAACAAATGTAATGTTGTTCTCAAAAGTGACACAATTTGTAATGTTCCAAACTGCACCACGTGGTGGACTTTGGCACCCCATTTTGATAAACTGCATCATGCA
The DNA here is from genome assembly GCA_007115665.2 of Sequoiadendron giganteum. NCBI lineage: Eukaryota > Viridiplantae > Streptophyta > Pinopsida > Cupressales > Cupressaceae > Sequoiadendron > Sequoiadendron giganteum. The sequence goes on along the minus strand of CM021106.1, from coordinate 41,052,188 downwards.
GCACTGTTTGTGCATGCGGCCGAGTTTGGTCATCGAAACTCTAGAAATCTAAACTACGTCACATGATGCTCTATCCATAAGCGGTTCTATACAGGACCATGCGGCCCCGACTTTGCAGTTTCTGCGGCATGATATCGAATCTAAACTCTAATTAATGCATGAATAAAGAGAAAAATAAAAGTCGGATAGGGGTACATACCACAGGTCTTGTGGTGACTGGTTGCTAATGTACTCGTACCCGCTCTGACATGTGCAGAGGAAGCTATCATTGTGCCATTGTGATCAGGAATCAGGGCTCAAGGTGTCAAAATTTTCAAGGTTTAAGATTGCAAATGTATTGAAAGTGACCCTTTGAGGTCTATTTAAGCCTGGAAATTAGGGTTTTTTGACCTTATTGGACATTCCAACTAGGGTTTTTGGTCCCCTGATCCCATTTTCATCCAATCAAGGGTCGTGTTGCATCATTTTTTGGAATTTTGGGGCATGTCTAGCCTATTGAACACCTTGTCATATTTTTTTCGTGAGATCATCCAAAAAATCAAAATTTTCATCTGATCTCTCGAGGGGGAAATATCTAGCAATATCCTTTCACTGAGGCAGTAGTGGGGCATTTGAAAAAATCAAGAAATTCTGAACTTTGATCACAACAATTTATTCTTTGAATCAATGTAACAAGTACACTTCTTGAACGAGGGGCAAAATGTAGAAATGGAAAATGTACGAATGTCATTCAACACACTTGATCCTGATTACTAACATCATTTCTTTCTGAATCATATATTTTTTCTCATAATCATTATTCATCTGATTATGTCTATCGCCTCCTTTGATTAAATTAATCAATTTAATTTAATTAACCTTACCTTTCTATTTAATTAAATAATTCATTTTATTTGATTAAATCCCTAAAGTCTTCTTATTAAATTAAATAAATTAAACCTTATTTGATGTAATCTAACATATTCCTCCTTATTTAAATAAATCAAATCATTTATTTAATAATCTTTTCCCCTCAATTCTTGACTTAAATCAATTCAATAAATTTAAGTCTAAATTCTCACATCATTTAATTCTTCATTAAGTTAATCAAAACCATGATTAAGTTAATCCCTCTCATTAAAATCCTCTAGAGAATGCAAATTGCACAATAAATCAATTACTTTGATTTATTTAATTCTCTATTTTCCCTCACATGGCATCAAAAGGGAATATTCCCTTATTTTGAATTCAAAAAGGCCAAGTGGACTTGGTCCTTCCAACAAGGCATTTAAGGCCTCTTACATGTCCTTGGCCTTGAGCCAAGTGAAATTAACTTCATTTCTCTTCCCTCTTCAACAAGTCATCTCACAAATTCAAATTAAAAATAAATGCATTTATTGGCACTTTGGCCAAAATATGCACAACCACTAACCATTCACATCATGACATGTGGCATTCAACCATTGGATTGAAAGTTAGTCCTACATTGCTCAAATATCACTTTCTCTTCCAAATTGAAAGTTATAAATTGGAGGCTTCTCTCCTCACTTCTCATCCACACTCTTCATGTAAAGTTACTCTCTTCACATTGAGAGCTAATTTTTCCCATTTTATTCATCCTATCACCATTTTCATAATTTGTAACAAGGTTATGCTCAAATCTCTTTGGAGATTTGACCATTTCTCAATCATTCAAACATTGCAACTTAGGAATTGGGAAAGGTCCAATTGCAACACTTCATTGGCACCAATTCCCCCATGGGATCACTAATTTATTGGCTTGATTAGGAGTTAACTTCATTTCTTGTATTGTGTTCTTCATTTCCTAATTTTAATTTGAATAGATGGATTTCATGGGGAATTCTTCATACTTGTTTGCATGCATTTGATCTAACAACCTAATGTGTTTGTTGCTCTTGTGCATTTGCAAGTTTAGGGGTTCACATTTTGGCGCTAGAAGGAGGGCTAACTCAAGAAATTAATCACGTTTTTAAAATTTCCACATTTTTTCTAACATTTTCCTATAGGTCATAGGAAAACAACCACATGACGTCATATTGAGCCACTTTTATAAGCACGACACAATACTTCACTGCTTTCAGGGAAGAGGTGCCATATTGAACCACACACAGTTTCTAAACCTCGCCACTATCCTCTTCTCGCCTATCATTTTTCAAAATTCCTAATTCTACCGTGTCCATCTCTGTGATGCTATACTACACTGCGTTCATTACCGCAGTGCCATATCGCACTGGGTTTCCTCCAAACTTCATCGCTCCTGCTTTCCCGCCTAGAAATTTTGAAATTATAAATAGGGCCACTTCCAAACTGCACTTCCTACCCATATCATGTCATTTTTTCACTCTCTATTTATGTAGAGTGCCACCCACAATCAGCCACGTGACACTATATAGTGCCGCTTTCACCCAAACTATGCCGCGAGAAAATAGTGAGGTCTAAAATTGACATGTGCTTTTTAAATTTGGATTTTTTCTAATCTTTGACCTTGTTTGTTGTCTTTTTTCTCTTTGGTTTTCTGGCATTTTGCAGCAATTGCTATGGGAGCATCGATTTCCACTCAACAGAGTGTGCAACGATTGATCTTCCATGTGATTTAGGAATAAAACTGACTATTAAAAGTCTCTCAATAACGTAAATTCCTTTTGGTCTAGCTTCCTTGAGGTTATTTTCAAAGGTTTTAGAGCTTCCTTGGGCCGTTTTTTCAAATTTGGCTCTGAATTTCCACTTTCGGGATAGAAAATTTCTTGAAATAAATGAATTATGTTCTTCGAGCCTCCCTGGGTTTAAACTTAGCCTGGGAAAATAAGGAGCTGTTTCTTTTGGAAATTCCTTAAATGAATATGAAATTAGATCTTCGAGCTTCCTAGGGTTTTACCTTAGCCTCGGCAAATGTATTGCTATCTCTTGTGAAATTTCTTGAAACGACCATGAATTCTTGTCTTTAGGCTTACTAGAGTTCTCAGATAAATTTACCCTTGTTTCTTGTGAAATCTCCTGAAATGAGAATTTATTTTGATCTTCAAGCTTCCAAGGGCTTATATTTAGCCCAGGAAAATTCTTCGTTGTTTCTTTTGACTATTTATTTTGATCTTCAGTCTTCTTGAGGTTAAACTTTAAAGATTTTGACGATTCTCTAGGCAAATTTTGGGATTCCTCAAAAAAGAGCCTGGTTTTAGCTGTTCTTGTGAAAATGTCCCCAGTGGGAGTCGTGATCACAAATGTAGCATGATTTATTTTGAAATTGCAGCTCTCCTTGTCGCACAATCCCACTAAATTTGGAGAAATTGGGGCATTTTTGGTAGAAAGTCCAACTGAATTTGTAGAAATTGGAGCGTTTTTGTTAGAATTCGTACATTGGTGGACAAAAAATATTTACATGGCCTCCGAACGGAGAAAAACTGTTGGTGGAAATAACACCGCTACATTTTTTTGTAGGAACACGTTTTGGGTCGCCATGGAAATCGATTAAAACATGTACGAGAAAGTAATTATACCAACGGAGAAGGAAAAATAGAACTGAGGTAAAAAAAAATGATAAAAATGTACAAAAAAAATTAGACGGGTGAAACAATTTTATTGTCTCCCAAGGAGTTCTAGCTGTTGATAACCAAAAATAGGTTGGCTCTTCTCAAATTGGATACGCCTTTGGCGTAAATAAGGGTGAGTGAAAAAAATAGAGAAGGTTTTTAAATGAATAAAAACTTTTATGAAGATTTATTTAGGGTTTTAAAAGAGGCGAAAAAGGCATGATTGAGGCAGGATTAAAGACAAAGGGTAGCCTAAAGAATAGGGCAATGCAATGGGAGGCAGAGACAAGCTGCAAGGATAGAGAAGAGGCCACGAGTTGAGGAGTATTTAATTTATTATTAGTTTGAAATTTTTTAAGGGTCTAGTCCCTAAATAAGATCAATTTTATTTATTTATTTGTTAAAATAAATAAACAAATAATATTTATCTATGAAAATTTAAAAAAATAGATTTTTTATTTACTTATTATTTATTATTGTTAAAAAGATAGAGAAAATCTTTAAAAATATATATTTTTTTAAAAGAACTTGAACAGGGTTAAAAGTCCTTAATTTTTTTGAAAAACAAATTAATCTTTTTTTGAAAAATAATTTCTAAACTAGGGTCCGAAAAAAATTGGTTCTTTTAAGAAATAGTAACATGCAAAAAATTGTTTTTTTAAATATATATATTTTTTATTTATTAAAGAACAAATCTGAGCTAAAATGAGGGCTAGGACCCTAAAAGAAAATTGATTTTTTTTACAAAATATAGTGATTTTTTTTTACAGATTTAGTTTAATATTGTAAAAAGAATACAAATCTAAAAAAAATGAAATATAACCCTTTATTTGAGGGTTTCTAAAATTTTGCAAAAAATAAAACATGCATGCAAATTATAATGGATTTTTTCAAATTTACATGATATTTAACAAAAAGCTTGGAAAAATTTATACAAAATATTTGAAATCTGTAATAACTATAGAAACCTGCAAAATAAAAATAGTTAGAAAAACAACTACCAAATAAGAAGCAAAAATAGTAATTTGCAGAAATAAAAACAGTTAGAAAAAACTTGCATAAGAGGGTTAGGAAAGCTTGAAATTTGGAAAATGGGCTATACCCTAATTGGGTTTTCTAGTTTCTTAAAAAAATGCACTAAATGCAAACAAATTATTTGAAGCATGAAACTTTTTCTGAAACTCCTACATAATAAAAATAGGTTAGAAGACTAAAAACAACCAAGATTAGACACTTTTCTCTTCTCCTCTTTGAAAGTATCTCCAATGGTGTGCTTAAAAATCTGGTAAACCTTCAACAATGTAGCTCACTAAATATTAGTAATACCAAGCTCTGATACCATGAAAGGAAATATAAAAGAGCAATGGAAAGTACTAATGAATTAGTAATTGTTTGAAGGAAAGAGATTACCAAATAGATTGAAGTAGCCAAACCAAACACCACCAAAACAAGAGAGATACAAGAATTTGTTAAGGGAAAAAACAAGAAAAAAATTCAATATTATGAATCGAGGAAAAATGACTAAAGAATAATACAAAGAAAGAGAGAGAGTTTCAGCCTTAGGCTTGCTTGCTTGATTCTTGAAGAATGAGAGGAGAGACACCTCAATAAGTAGAGGTGAGAAGGAGGAGTTAGAATGTAACTCCCAACTCAATGTATGCCACCATTCATCTATGTGTGTGCAAAGTGTCACCTCTTAATGAGGTGGTTAAAAATACTCCTTAATAAAGGAATTAAAAATAAGTCATCCTCACACATGTTTGAGATGACAAAAAAGACAAAAGACTTGTAGGGATTCCTTTGGAATATTCCTATACTTTAATAAAACATTATATTTAAAGAATAACCTTTACCAAGTAAAGATTAATCTTCTAACACCTCCATTGTAAATTTTGATTTTGTCATGGATTTTCCAAAAGTTGTACTCCTAACTCCATATAACTATCATGAATGGAGATCTCAAATGGAGATATTATTATTAAAATTGACATTGCAAAAGATCACATTTGGTCTAGATCCAAAACATGAAAAAGCTAAAGAAAGAAGAAAATGGCTTGATAGAAGGGACAAAGATCTTGGTACTCTTCTTTTGTCCATTTCTCTAGATTCTAGATATCATGTTGCATCTTTCACACATCCTGATAAAATTTGAACTATCGTAGAGGGTATATTTGGTAAGCTAAATAAAATTAGGAAATTTAAGTTGGAGAATGAACAAATGAATCTTAATCCATCAAATTTTGACAATATCCAAGATTTCTTCTCTAATCTCAATTCTCTTATATTGTAGTTATCTAATTGTGGTGTCACTAAAGAGGATGAAAAATTAATTCTTTCTATTATTGATAACCTTTATTTTGATTATTCAATGTTTTTTTCTAAATTCTATGCTACGATGGATGCCCTTGGCAATGCATACAAAATTCCTTCTCTTGATGAATTTGCAGCTCAACTCACAAGGGAACAAGCAAAGTTTGTACACATGGGCACATTGAAGTCTTCCAAATGTCATGCTCTTTTTGCAAAGGATTATAAGGCTTCAATTTTCAAATGTAAGAAGTAGAATAAGGCCCCCACGTCTAATGAGAAAGGTAAAGATTCTCCTTCACATAGCACTTTTGAGTCCACACCCTCTTCAAAAGAGGGATCATTTAAAAAGAAGAAGTTCAAATGTGCATATTATAAAAGGTTAGGACATGATGAGCATAGATGTTATAAAAACAAGATTGATGAATTTGCACACCTTCTTCAAAAGAATAGCATTCAAATACTCTCATCAATGCATTCTTCTTCTTCAACATCTCAATTGGCAGCCCCTTCATCTTCATAGTCAGAGAATACATAATCTACAACTAGGCTAAAAAAAATGAAAGGACAAGCACTATTGGCCTCTGCAAGTCTTGAATATAATAGATGGATTCTTGATTCAAGATCATATCATCATATGGCATCTTCTATGGATATGTTCTCTTCTTTTGAGCCTTGAAATTCACCTCCTATTTTGATGGGTAGTAATACATATATGAAGGTAAGTGGGAAGGGTTCTATTGACATGGGAGAGGGAAATTTCAATGATGTACTTTATGTTCCTTCTTTTTACACAAATATCTTTTCTATTTATCAAATTACCCATGGGGGTCAAGGTAAAATAGTTGAGTTCACTCCTGATAAAGTGTAAAAAGGGGACTTAGAGGCTAGGGATATGTTTTCTATGAGGATGGTTGATCATTCATCTCATTTGTATTCTTTTTCAATTTTTTCTTTAGAAGGTGATAATGTTCCTTTCACTGCATCACACACTCCTTCATTGAGTGTGAACCATGTTTGTGAGGAGAAGATTGATCATCTAAACCTTGGTATTCTAGAAACCAATGTTGAGCTTCCTACTCCTCCACCTCTTACTTTTTCAGCTAGCAGTGCTTCTATTCAATAGGATAATCATAGTTTTCTAGATATTTCTTTGTGGGATGAATATTTCACAGGTATTTTGTACTTTTTTGTGAAGTCTCATACTATAGATTTTAAGAACACACTTGTGGGGATTTATCTTCTATTTGATGATAATTTATGTTTGATGTTGTGGTTGCATTTCTGATATGTGTTTTTCATTGATGTCGACACTATTAACATTGGTGATTTTGAAGGCTGTATATGTCGAGGATATTGAGAAAATTGTAATAAATATATTTTAGGTAGTTTGTGATGTTGTGAAAATCCAAGTGGTGATAAGTTTTTTACGTTGATTTTCAGGTGTCGTACATTAAAGGTTTTGTTGCTGAGCTTATCTAGCATGTTGTCTGAAAGTTTCAGTGGTATGCATCAAGAATTGAGAAAGTTATGAAGTTTTGTGTTCCTACAGTTATTCTATTGTTGTAGCAGGTGTTTTTGGAAGAAGAGGATTAAATTCTAGCAATTTCAGTTGTTGCAAATTTCCTGTGAAGTTCATGGATGATTCTAGATCATGCTCTATCATCATTGTACATCTGCATTGTTTGGTGTGATCGTGATAGAATATTTTTCCGATGTGTGATCGAGTTTTCATGTTCTTGGTCGACATGATGGTGGTAACATGTTGCAGATCCATGAGGATTAATATTTTATTGTTTGGTGTGTTCAAGGATATTGATTTAGGTCCTCACTATGTTGTGACCAACTTAGGTTGATGCGCATTAAGATTTGTTCATGTATTAAGGCCGACAATTGTAACTATTTTATTTATTCTTGGCTGACAAAGTTGTTGATGTAAAGTTGTGTAGCGGATATATAAGAGAGATTGTCTCTTCAATGTAAGTGTATGCTCGGTGTATATATGCAAAATATATGTGCGAATAAAGATCAAATCATTCAGGAGTAGAGCAGAGTGTGAAAGATATTGAACAGAGTGTGAAGGATTTTGAGCAGAGTGTGAAAGAGATTGAACATAGTGTGAAGGAGTTTGAGTAGAGTGCGAAAGAGATTGAACAGAGTGTGAAGGAGTTTGAGAAAAGTGTGTAGAAGTTTTTATGTGCCTAACTAGAACTGTCATCAGGCTTTTGTAGAATTTAATTTCTCAATTCAACCTCATCAGATGGATTTAATCTGATTGTCCTATGTAAGGAAGTGAGCTTTAGGCAATTTTCTTGAATGCATGTGCATTCCCTATTTATTTCTTTCATCATACTTCTAACAAGGTATAATCTTGTGAAATAACATCCACCATGGTTTTTCCCCTAACGAGGTTTCCACATATAAAAATCTTGGTGTTCATATGTCTTTGATGTGTTGTTGATTTATGCTTCCACTGTTAATTATCAGATATAAGATTAAAGGTTGTTCAAAGTTAAATAAAGCTTAATTTTAGTAACAATTGATTCACCCCCCTCTCAATTGTCTATCCTTTTTTTTCCAACAATTGGTATCAGAGCGAGTTCCTCTGAAGGGAAATATTAACAACTTGAGGTGATCCAAGATGGCATCTTACAAGAATGATAGTCCTAGATTCAATGTAGCAAACTACTCTCTATGGAAAATCAGAATGGAATGTCATTTGAAGTGTATTGGTGAGCCTTCTAGAAGATTACAAAGAATGCATATACTGTTCCTCTTAATGGTCCCTCTACTGCTGATGAAATCAAAGAAGCTAAAAAAATTACCAAGGCTATTGAAGCATTGTTGAGTGCTTTAACAAATTCAGAGGTGAAAAATGTGATAGGTTTGAAGACTACACATGAGATCTTGAAAAAGTTGGAAACATTGTACGAAGGAGATGCACTAGTGAAAGTTGCTAAGCTACAGAGTCTAAAAGGAAAGTGGGAGGACATGAAGATGAGTGAAGATGAGAACATCCTCTCTTTCTCTCAAAATATAAAGGAACTGGTGACAAGCATTAGATGTGTCGATGGAGTCTTGGATGAAGAAGAGATTGTGGCTAAAATACTTAGATTTGTACCTCCTTCCTACAAAACAAAAGCTCATGCTATTGATGAACTCAGGACAGTGAAAAATGTGACAAGAGACATGCTGATTGGAAAACTTGCTACCTTTGAGCTAAGTGAATTTGGCGAATCTACTCCTAAGACCAGATGGTAATTCAAGGCTACTATATCTAAGAAAAAAAAGCAGAGATATAATCCAGGAGAGAGTTCCAAAAAAGACATTCAAGTATGAAGATGAGATGAAAAAAATTGAAGATGAAGAAAAATAATTAGAAGAAATAGAAGCATTGATTGTGAAATGAGAAGCCAAAGGTCATGGTAAGTACAAAGGAAAGTTACCTATTAAATGTTTTTCTTGTAGTAAAATAGGTCATTTTGCATCAAGATGTCTTGAAAGAGTCTCTAAGTATAAAATTGATAAGACTATATTTCAAAATAAATGATATTATGTTGAAGAAGGTGTTACTAATGATGAATCTGATAAGGAAACTGAAAATGAATATGAATGGGTATTCATTGCTATCAAATAAAATCATCAGGTGTCCACTGAATCTACTAGTAATGTGAATGTTGAGAAGGATCTTGCAACAAAATTTGAAGAAAAGGATGAGTGGGTAATTGATAGTGGATGCTCACATCATATGAATGGTGACAAAATAAATGTTGTAAGCTTGGAAAACTATGATGGTGGTGTTGTAATATTTGGAGACAACACTTTTGGTAAGATTCGTGGAAAAGGAACTATTTCTTTTGGTGGTAAGCATAATACTGATGATGTTCTTTATGTAGAAGGCTTAAAGCATAATTTGTTGAGTGTTGGACAGATGGTAGACAAGGATTACAATCTTTAGTTCAAGGATGGTAAGTGTAGGATAAGGGGAAGTTTCAGAAATGTGATTGCTTCAGGTACAAAGACAAGAGGTAATATTTTTCACTTGAGTGGTTCTAGTGAAATTTGTTTAATTTATCAAGTTGATGTAAGCTGGTTATGGCATAGGAGGTTGTTTCATGTGAACTTTGATAACATTGTCAAAATAAGCCCTTCTCAAGCAGTCAGAGATCTGATGAGGCTCTGCATTGACCTCATAATCATTAAGTTTTAACCTTTTAAATACTTTATGTTTGGATTTGAAAAATCATAATTCTCTCTTTTATGTATGTTTTATGAACTTGTGGAAGTATAAAAAATTAGAATGTGTATGAGTAATATAAATGCTTATTCTTTGTTTATACACGATTAAAATGTGGTGATTAAACTTTATTATTCATGTACGTGTATCTTGAGTTAATATTTAATGTTCAACCATATGATAATTGATTTTGTTTCAAATTAAGGGATGGAAAAATTGTTTGTGACTCATCTTCAGATAAATGATGATGTCAATCTTATAACTCATCGTGTTGGATAAATATATCACCTACTACAACTCAAGCTCCAACACTGTACACCAGTTCATGAATTTGGAAATAAATGCAACTAAGGATAGTTACAAGAATCAACGTCAACTTATTCTTGTGCACCAGGATATCTTTTGGATTGGAAGAAGATTAAAATTCCCACTTTTCTGATTTTTCAAATTAATATTGGATATTTATATCCATAGCCAACATAGTTGGATGCTAGATCGTATCAAGATTTTGATCTTTATCATGTAATTTCCTTTCGGTTATTAGGATTATAATCTTTTATGTAACTCAACCCTATTTTGGGCACATTACTTGGAAATAAGAAGGAACTTGATCTCAACACTGTGTTCAGGGATTCTTTCGACTTGCTTTCTGAATGAGGTGACTCTGTTAGTTGTTCAGATTTGACTATTTGATTAATATTGCTATGATTCATTTCACTATTAGCTTAAGCTAAAATCATTTCATTTTCATAAGTTGAAGGTAATTTAGATCAAATTTTGTTGCATCATTGTTTCTTCTTTGTTCTATTTATTAAGTTATGTAGTTCGTTTTTAGTTCAGAAGTCATTCATATAACTAAAATAGTCTGTGATACCATGTTGATGAATTATGTGCAAAGGAAGATAATTACTTCTCAATTTAGTAAGTAGGGAATGGAATAGTTTATTTTCAAGTAGTTACTCAAGTTTTAATTGGATTTCAAGTTCTGCAAATTAGATTAAATTAATTCTCCATTCCTTCATGAAATATTTGTCTTGAAATGAAATTTTTCTGTCCAAAATCTATTTCTAAGTCATTTAGGATAAATCAGGAATAGAATGTTAGTTCAAAAAAACTCTTAAAAAAGAAGGGAAATAGCTCTGAATCACTCATAACTGAGCCAAAATTACCAATCCCCTCCCAAGATTGGTCCAAATCTTACCGCATATAGCTTTAGACACCCCTTGGGTTGACATTAAAATTAAATGAGTGGGAATTGTGACAATAACGACTTCCTACCATCATTTTTGGTGACGTTGTCGGGGAACTCAATTTGGCTTTAAAAAGTGAAATCAGAGCCTTAGGTGTCGGTAAGATTAGTTAATGAATGTTTTTAGAGATCAGTCTATAAGACTTATAAGAGGAGATCTAGAGAATCATATCAGAGAGTTCTAGGCTAGTGCTACAAGTTCACCCTCAGATAGGTCAGTATCTACCCAGTCAGAAAGCATGGGAGATAGAGATCAAGAGGAGGAGGTTCCCAACAAATTTTTTTTCTTTCCCATTTCCATAAATGTTTGGGCTAATGAACCACCAATGAAAAATATCTCACCTTCAAATTTTCCCACATTTAGAGGAAAAACTTTGGAAGACCCAGATCAATTTTTGTTTGAGTTCAAAGTATTATGCCAAACTTATGATTATACATCTGATAATCAGAAGTTGAAATTGTTTCCATGAACTCTTAATGAATCAGACTTACGTTGGTTTATGGGGTTAAATGGAAATTCAATAAATACATGGGAGGAAATGGAAACAATATTCCTAAATAAATATCAAGATTATTGCAGAGTCAGGGATAGAAAAGAGGAACTCTTTAAAATGAAGCAATTGGAAGATGAAAGTTTAGAAGATTATGTGGACAGGTATCCATTTGTTTTAAAGAGATATGGAAATGGATAAGATCAAGAAATCAGTAAGTCCATCTTTTTAAAAGGAATTGATGATGATTCTAGGGATGCCTTCAATTTAATAGGGAAAGGTGATATTAATAAACAATCATTTGAAGAGATCGTTAAAATCTGTAGAAATTATTCCAGGACAAGACGAGGCTATAGAAAGAAGAATAAACGTTCTTCCTCTGATGTCTCTAAAGTCATGGAAGAAATTGAAAATTTAAAAACAAACATTCTCCTTCATCTTAGTTCTCAGCCTGATAGAAGAATAGTGAAAACTTTAGCTATTTATTTTCCTAAATGTAGGGATAAGCATCCACTGATGAAATGTCCTCTCAATCAAATTAATTTATGTGACATATGTGAAAAAAGACATGATACTGGAAAGTGTAGCCTCCTCCCTGAGATTAGGAATCAATTGAAGAAACTAGTTGAGGAAGAATTAAATTTTGTTAGACAAAGACAATTCAACCCTACCTTTACTCAACCTAAAATAAATTTTGATTGGGGGTCAAATCAGTGGAATTCTACTGGTCAATGGAATCCTCAACAAATGCAGAATCCACTTCCACCAATGAAAAATCTTTGGGTACCATTATGGGGACAAAATGAATATCCATAGTGAAATCAACCTCAATGGAAATCAAACCAACCTCAGTGGCAACCAAATCAAACCCAATGACAACCTAATCAATGGAAGCCTAACCAAGGAAATAACCAATGGAAAAATCAAGAGCCAAAGAGACCCTGGAATCAGAATCAGTTCATTGGGAAAAATCAACAATCAACCTCTGAACCAATCAATCAACCTCAGATACCTACTCAGCCAGTTCCAAATCCTAAATATGTTAATATTCAACAACTTGTCTGTAATACTAATCCTAATAGAGTCAATTTGAATAACATTGAGATTAAATAAATTCATTTGAGGAATAGAGTTATACCAACAAAAGCTGATGAGACTATCACAAATCAAAAAAGAGACTTAGCAAAGGAATTAGAGAAAGGGATCAATGAAGATCATACTGAAAAAGCACCATTTCCTTCACGTCTCCATCAAGAACTATTGATTGAGAAAGTTGATCAAAACAATGATTTGGTTGATCCACAGATCTTTGATGAGCTCCAAAAAATAAAAATTTAAATTCCCTTGTTAGGGGCTATTCATGATACTCTAAAGATCAACCATGTGGTTAAATATCTAGGTATTAAGACACCTGGGAGGAAAAAAAAAGTTGCCCTCAACCATTCAGCTAGGAGGAAAGTTGTCGGATGTCCTATCATGAAAATTAATTCCATAAAAATATGGTGATCCAGGAAGTCCTATGATTACACTTAGCATTAATGGTAATAAAATTTAGAATATTCTTATTGATCTAGGAGCAGCCATTATTGTTATTACAATGGAAAAAACTAAAATAATTGGGATAACAAATGTTAAACCTACAACTACAATTCTTTAGTTAGCTGATCAGTCAATAGAAAAACCTGAGGGGATTTTTGAGGATGTCATTGTTACCATTGACACTTGGCATTATCCTATTGATCTCATTTTTTTATAAACTAAATAAAGGAAGAGGGGTTATCCTATTATCTTAGGAAGACCTTGGATAGAAACTGCCACTGCACTCATTAACTATAGGTCAGGTAGTATGACTATTTCAAATGGAATAAAACAAAAAGAAGTGATGTTGTATCCACCAGCCAAACCATCTTTAGCATCTGAGAATCAAATATAGATTGATGATCTTGACTCTGAGGATGAAGAAATAAAAGTCCTTGCGATGATGGCCTTGGCGAAACATGTTGAGGAATATCAAAATTCTATGAATTTAAGAGAAGAGGATCTAGGAGAATTTAGTAAATCTGAAACCTCATCTTGATATCCTTTTTCAAACATTACAAAAAAATATGAGAATGGATTACTTCATCAACTTCTCCCACATCCTTTCTTGTTAAACACATTAATTGGAGAACCATTGAATATTCAAGAAAAGACGAAACAAACCCTTACTTATCAATAGTGCATTAACAACAAAACAAGAAGAAGGGTTGCAAGGGATTTTAAGGAAAAATACAGGAGCCTTCACTTGGGATTATAAGGATATGAGAGGAATCTATCTAGATATTTGTATGCCCCAAATTTATACTAAGGATGTTAAACCTGTTAGACAACCACAGAGAAGAATTAACCCTTCTCTAAGAGATTTTGTCAAATTGGAAATAGAGAAATTGCTCCAGGTAGGATTTATTTATCCTATTTCTGACAACAAATGGGTTTCTCCACTAGTAATTGTACCTAATAAAAATGGAAAATGGAGGGTGTGTGTAGATTATAGAGAACTTAATAAAGCTACAAAAAGAAACTATTTTCCATTACCTTTCATAGATCAAGTGTTGGATAACTTATCTAGTAGTAGTTATTTTTATTTTCTTGATAGATTTAGTCGATACAACAAAATACAGGTGGCCTTAGAGGATCAAGAAAAAACTATGATTACATGTCCATGGGGTACCTTTTCTTATAGGGTTTTACCTTTTGGGTTGTGTAATGCTCCTGCTACTTTTCAATGTGTTGTACTTGCTATTTTCTTAGATTTGACAACAACATGTGTTGAGGTTTATATGGACGACTTCACAGTCCATGGTAAAAATTATGATGAATCCTTGGAAAGTCTGGATAGAGTCCTAAACAAATGTAGAGAACATAGAATTCCATTAAATCATGAGAAAAGTTTATTAATGATGACAAAAGGAATCATTCTAGGGCGTCATGTGTTAAAAGAAGGAATCAAGGTAGACCCAAATAAAATTGAAATCATTTTGCAAATACCTACTCCTAGGAATCAAACCGATGTAAGAAGTTTTCTAGGACACTTTGGCTATTATAGAAGATTTATTGAGGGATTTAGTAGAATTGCAGGTCCACTCTTCACTTTGTTAAAAAAGAACTCTGAATTTGTATGGACTTCATCTTGTCAGGAGTTATTTGATCAAATAAGAAGACACTAACAATGTCGCATGTTATAGCTGGTCCTATTTGGGGCGAACCATTTCATATTAATACTAATGCCTCTAATTTTGCAATTGGAGTAGTCCTTGGGTAAAAGGATGAATCTAGTGCAATGCACACCATATATTATATAAGAAAAAACCTCAATCCAATAGAACTAAATTACACCTCTACTGAGAAGGAATTCCTAGTAGTTGTGTTTGCTATAAATAAATTCTGACATTATATTATTGGATATAAAAAATTTGTGCATACTAACCATGCATCTATTCGTTATCTTATGAATAAATCTCTTGTGGGAGGACATATAATTAGATGGTTATTGTTGCTCCAAGATTTTGATATAATTATCATTGATTAACTAGGTAAAGATAATATTATAGCTGATTTATTATCGAGAATAGTACTGCAAGGTAATGATGAACCTGTGGAAGATGTATTTCCTAATGAACACTTATTTACAATATCAATCCAATCACCATGGTTTTCTGCTATTGCAAACTACTTAGTAATTGGGAAATATCCTTCTAGTTTTTCATCAAAACAAAAAAAAAAAATTAATTAGGGAAAGTTCTTGTTTTCAATGGATTAATGGATTTTTGTTTAGATTGTGCCTAGATCATATAATGAGAAGATGTGTACAAGAAACTAAGGTATAAGATATTTTTAAAGCTTGTCATGATGAACTAGGGGCAAGAAATTACTTTACCATAAGAACAATTCATAAACTTTTAGGTGTAGGCTACTTCTGGCCTACTATCACTAAGGATACATCTCAATACATCAAACATTGTGATCAATGTCAGAGAATGTGGAGACCTACAAGATCAACAAATATTCCATTACAAACTCAAGTGTCTATTGAACCATTTGAAAATTAGTGTATTGACTTTTTTGGACCAATAGATCCTCCATCCAAGGGAAATCATTATATACTAGTATGTACTGATTATGTTACAAAATGGGTAGAAGTCAAGGTATTGCTAGTTGCAAAAGAGGAAAAGGTTGTAGAATTCATATACAATAATATTATACAAAGATATGGAGCACCTAAAGAACTTGTGTCAGATCAAGGACCCTAGTTCATGTCTTTAATGCTTCAAGTGTTTCTTGAGAAATATCAAATTCAACACAGGAAGTCATCACCTTACTACCCCCAAGATAATGGGAAGGTTGAGGTAACTAATAGAAAATTAGAAAATATTCTTACAAAAATAGTTTCATCTAAGAAGAATGATTGGTCTGATAGGTTAACTGAAGCTATATGGGCATACAATATAACATGGAAGACAACTACTAGATTTTCGCCTTATGAGCTAGTTTATGGTAAGACTCCTATTTTTCCCATACAGTTTGAATATGAAACACTTAGAGCAATTGTCAAAGTGGGTATAGATATTACTGAAGCACACAAGAATAGAATAATGCAACTAAACAAGATGGATGAGATGAGAATTGAAGCTTTGCACTGAACTGAAGTCATCCAAGGATAGAGGAAACTATGGCATGATAGGAATATATGTAGTAAGGAATTTACTGTAGGTGATTGGGCCTTATTATTTGATTCTAGGTTTCAAGAGTTTAAAGGGAAACTAAAAAAAAGATGGCTCGACCCATATGAAATTGAAAAAGTGTTTTATAATGGTGTTGTTCAGTTAATACTGATTGATGGAGAAAGGAAAACAATGTTGGTAAATGGACATAGGCTAAAACTCTATCACAAGCTAGCATCAAAAGAAGAATTTATGTCAGAACTTCAAGCAAGAGTTGAGCATTTCACTAAGGAAGATTTTTCTTCTTTAGGAGAAATGATCAATCCTTAAATCCATGATTGATGAGTATAAATAAACAAAGTAAATTGAAAACCAGAAATGGCGGTTTACTTTGCAAAAAAAAGAAAAAAAGAAAAAAAAAGAAAAGAGAGAAAAAGAGAAAAAGGAAAAAAAGCATCTGATCATGCTTGATCAGTTGAAATTGAATTAATTCAAGTGTAAAGTGACTCCTGATCATGCTTGATTTGATGGACCGGATTTGAGATATTTCAAATAAATAAATCCGGTGCGCATAAAGAAGTTTTGTACGAATGAAGCCTACTAAGCTTCATTTATTTCTAATAAGTTTGTGTGATGTGCAGGTACATGGTTAATTCGAGGAGATTTTTGAAGTACTTATTGACATGTGGAAATAAGTGGGCTCCCACAAGGGTCAAGCTCAACGTGTTTTTATTAATGACATTGTAAAGGACGAATCTTGGTTGCCGATTGTGCTGATTGAGAGTGGACACGTATACCATCAATCACCATCATTTAAAATCTCCATCATTAAGATGTAAGCATTTCTATCTCCTAGAATTTTTAGAAGTTTGAAATACAATCATTATAGCTTGTAAAGTTTACTTAAAATATTTAATTATGATTGTTCGAAAAGCCACATATAATTTTCTAAAAAGGAAAAATGAACATTTCATTTCCTAAGTGGGCAATAAATATGGGAGATAGTTTTGAGGTGATATGATGGGCAGTCAGATTATGATGTACAAGACATGTTGTTGTCACTACATCGATGAGAAATTTCAAGCATGCAAACACATGCAGTTAATACTGCATTCATTCATATATCATATCACCTCTTTTCAAAAAACATTATCAATGCTGCCATCTAGTTCATAAGATTTATATTTCTGGAAATTTTGACATTACTGGTGAAACTCTGAACTTGAAGAATTTCAATCTCATAAAAATGGGGTACAAAAGGATGGTAGAGCCAAAAGGCATAATTTTAGATGAAGAATCTAGAAGGTGTTTACAGAACACTGGATGGTTGGATTTATTACTCAAATATGAAGGATATGAGTGGGAAATAGTGTTGGAATTTATCAAAAAATTCCATATCAACTTTACAATAGTCAGAGGAGAACCCATTGAAGTATCTGTAGTTGTAATAAATGCATTATCGAGAATTCCTCTAGAAGGTGACTATATTCAACCCACCCTTTCGAATTTGTAGGAGCTACTTGAAACATTTCATGTTCCTAGTGAGCCCTTACCTATTTTTCACATACATAAAGGGAAAAACAAGGGTATATAGTGAGGGAGTTTGTAAGAACCTTGGGCGTCAATTGCACTATGTGTAATGAAATTCTTCACCTGCGAGGGTCAATTTGCAATAGTTCTGGGGCTGACCCTCAAGTTATTGAATCATGTCAGACATGGAGCAGCTAGGCCTGATGTAAGAATTAACTTACCTACTTTTCTATTTTCTCAGCTTTCTAAAATGACTAAATAGGGTAACACATCATGGTTTAATACACTTAATAGTTAAACACCATTTGATGTGGAAACCTAATGGAGAGGAGGAATGGAGGAAAATTATTTTAATTTCAGATAAAGGAAAAGGGAAATCTAAAATTGCTAAAGGTAGGAAAATAAAAATTAGTAAAACCAGGGTTTTAACTAAAAACCTAGTTAAGCCTATTGGTAGGCTAAAGAAAAAAAAGCCAGAGAACCCTTATTCTACAAAGAAAATAAAAATAGTGAGTTCGGAGGAAAAATTTGCTCAAACAATTAGGGAGAATGAGAAACACAGACTAGAAAGCTCTGTTTCTGCGAGAAAGAGGAAAAATGAAGGGAAGGAAACCACAAGAAATTCTAAACTGGAAAAAAGAATTTTAAAAATAAGAGAAGAGATATGAAAGTTGAAATACATAAAGAAAAACTAGGTAAGAAACACAAAGAGAGGAACAAGATAAATGTGAATCTAGGAAACCTACTGCTACCATCCATTTAGATGAGTCTAATGAACTTGATGAAGAAGAAGTTGAAAAAGGAGAGCTTGAAGAGGAGGTATTGCGTGAAGTAGAGCCAAAAGCAGGAGGGTTAGGAAAATAAAATAATTCCCCTATTCGAGATATTAGTTTTTCAGAACATAATTCTTTGTTCCACAATATTAACATATTAAATATGGAAATTGAGGTTGATATACCTGATGTAGGAAATTTTCTGCCAAGTGAAATTACAAATGTTGAAATTGAATGTGGAGAGGCAGTTGTGCATTGAGAGAGAAAACAACCGATAGGAGATGAGGGAATAGATTATGATAATAAAAATTTGAATGAGAGAGAAGAGGAGAAAATTCAAGAAACTCTTAAGATATCTAGGTTGGAAAAGGAACTAGAGGAATTCATAATTCAGAATATGATACTTGAAGAGAAACTGAAACAAAAAGATGATGAAGTATTGAAGCTTTAGGGGGATACATGCTAGTTGAAAGAACAGTTTGAGGAACAAACTAGTAAATTGTTGTCACAGTTGAAAGAAGCAGAAGAAAAATTGACTCAAAGAATTATACAAAATAAGAGGAAGGATAAAGAAATTTATGAATTAAAAGAAGAATTGAAAATAAAAGCAAGCACAAAAGAGCCTGGATACCTTTCTTTAACTTCTATGAGATATAAGCAACTTAACAAGGACCTTCAAAAATAGTTGGATAAGGCAATCAAAAAAAAAGAAGAGGTAGAGGAAAGAGTTATCTAGACTATGGATATTGCATTTTCTTTAGTTTGTATAAGAAAACCTTCTATTGTTTATGGTTTATTTCTTAGGGAACTGTTTCTAAAATGGAAGCTAAATCAAATTGTATTAAAAAAACCTGTAGATTTCTCAACAGATTATGAATTTATGGAATATTATTCTAGCAACTATCCAGATGTCCAAAATCAAATGTGTGAATTTATTCAACTTGGATTTTTTATGGGAGACTCTTACTATTCATTACTCAATCTTTATGTAGGAGAACTTCAAATCAAATCTTTTGTTTCTCTATTGAAAAATAATGTTGAATGGTCAACCTGAATGCAAGAATATAGGGTAATACAACAAACATATAGATTATTGATGAGAAATGAATACCCAACAACAACCCACTATATTGACAAATTCAGGTCTATCTCCAGATTAAACGATGTCACTTTGGTTTATACAAGGAATTTGTTGCAAAGCATTACAAAATTTCAAAATATTGAGGGAGTTCTTCCTCCTCTATCCATTCAGGCATGCGAAGAAAGGTTTAGGTTACTTCTTGATGCAATAAAGAGGAGAGAACCAATATCACCCAATAGCCTCAGATGGAGCTTGACACGTGTCAGGAAGGTGATAATTTTAATTCATGAACATCAAGAATTCTAGATTGGTATGAGGTTCAGATGGCCAATAATTATTATGCCTGCACCAAACTCTAATGCACCTGCACATATTCTAGCAGAGGTTCTTAGAACGTGGTACAAGAAATTAGAGAATAACAATGGGTTTGCAATATCAACAAGAACTGTAGCTGCATCGAGAGGAGGAGTCTTTGATTGTGCTCTTTGGATGGAATCTTTCAATAGAATAAATCATATTCCACCTAGATAAACCATGAGGACATGGTTAACTAAAAGAGGAGGAGAATGATGAGGCTCTGCATTGGCCTCATAATCATTAAGTTTTAATGTTTTAATACTTTTTGTTTGGTTTTGAAAACTCATAATTCTCTCTTTTATGTATGTTTTATGAACTCGTGGAAGTATAAAAACTTAGAATATGTATGGTTAATATAAATACTTATTCTTTGTTTATGCACAATTAAAATGTGGTGATTAAACTTTATTATGCGTGTACATGTATCTTGAGTTAATATTTAATGTTCAACCATATGATAACTAATTTTGTTTCAAAGTAAGGGATGGCGAAATTGTTTATGACTCATCTTCAGATAATTGATGATGCCAATCTTATAACTCATCGTGCTAGATAAAGATATCACCTACTACAACTCAAGCTCCAAAACTGTACACCAGTTCATGAATCTAGAAATCAATGGAACTAAGGACACTTACAAGAATCAACGTCAACTTATTCCTGCACGCCAAGATATCTTTTGGATTGGAAGAAGATTAAAATTCCTTATTTTTTTATGTTTTCAAAACAATATTGGATATTTATATCCATAGCCAATGCAATTGGATGTTAGATCATATCAAGATTTTTATATTTCTCATGTAATTTCCTTTCGGTTATTAGGGTTAGAATCTTCTATGTAACTCAACCCTTTTTTGGGAAAACTACTTGGAAATAAGAAGGAAGTTGATCTCAACACTATGTTCAAGGATTCTTTCAACTTTCTTTCTAAATGAGGTGACTATGTTAGTTTTTCAGATTTGACTATTTGATTAATACTTCTATGTTTCATTTCACTACTCACTTAAGCTGAAATCATTTCATTTTCATAAGCTGAAGGTAATTTAGATCGAAGTTTGTTGCATCATTGTTTCTGCTTTGTTATGTTTATTAAGTTTTGTAGTTCGTTTTTAGTTCAGAAGTCATTAATATAACTAAAATAGTCTATGATACCATGCCGATGAATGTTGTGCAAAGGAAGATAGTTACTTGTCAATTTAGTAAGTAGGGAATGAAATAGTTTATTTTCATTTAGTTACTCAAGTTTCAACTGGATTTCAAGTTCTGCAAATTAGATTAAATTAATTCTCCATTCCTTCATGAACTATTTGTCTTGAAATGAAATTTCTCTATCCAGAATCCATTTCTAAGTCATTTAGGATAAATTAGGAATAGAATGTTAGTTCAGAAAAAGTCTAAAAAAAAAAGAGAAATAGCTCTGAATCGCTCCTAACTGAGCCAAAATTACCAAACACCCCAAAGATTGATCCAATTCTTACTGCAAATAGCTTTAGACACCCCCCGAGTTGAAATTAAAATTAAATGAGTAGGAATTATGACAACAGTGACTTCCTACCATCAAGATCTTCCTAAGTTAGTGAAGTCTACTAACACTATGTGCAAGGAATGTTAGATGGGAAAGGAGACTAGAAATTATTTCTGGAGCAAATAGTATAACTCTAATGGAGTACTGGATTTTTTACATACTGATCTATGTGGTCCATCCAGAATCAGAAGTCTTCAAGGTGAAAGGTACTTTATGTTGCTTATTGATGATTACTCTAGAATGATATGGGTTGCTTTCTTAAGAAAAAAACATGAAGCATTATAAAATTTCAAAAGCTTAAAAGCTATGGAAGAGAATGAGACAGGATAAAAGATCAAATACTTAAGGTTAGACAAAGGTGGTGAATTCACTTCCCGGGAATTCAATTATTTATGTGAAGAGAATGGAATACAAATAAAAATATTTGCTCTCTGGACCTCTCAACAGAATGGAGTTGTTGAAAGAAAGAACATAACTGTTCTATAAATTGCTAGAACCATGATGCTAGAAGAAAATGTTCCTCATTTCTACTAGAGAGAAGCTGTAAGCACTACTGTGTATACCATTAACTGGTTAAATGTCAACAGTAATTTTGGTAAGATCCATTTTAAGCTATGGTTTGGTTATAAGCCTACTATCAAATATTTCAAAAAATTTGGAAGCAAATGCTACATCAAGAGAGATGATGAAATAGGAAATTTTGATGCTAGAAGTGATGAAGGAATCTTTCTAGGTTACTCTACTAAGAGAAAATCTTACCGATGCTTTAATAAAAGGTTGAAGAAAATGGTTGAAAGTGAAAATGTCAAAGTTGATGAAGATATTGATAGAACATCCAGATGTAGTGGATGTGATTCAGATGATCATCATGATATTACTAACAATAAAAATAATGTTCAGACATAGAATCAACTTTGAATTGTTTCGGTGAACCAAGGGAATCAAGAAGTAGAAACCAAAAAAAGTGAAAAAGAAAGAACAAAAGAACTAGAAGTCAAAGAAAATCCTAAAACTCCCAAGTATGTAAGGAAAAATTATTTTGACAGTCAGATCATAGGAGATAAGAGAAAAGGTGTGCAAACTAGAAGAATTTTAGAAGAGTATTATCTAATTTCCAAAACTGAACCTAGAAATATCAATGAAGCATGCAAAGATGAATATTAGATGGAAGCCATGAAAGAATGACTAATGCAGATAGAGAAAAATGATACATGGGATCTTGTTCCTAGACCTCAAAACAAAATGTGATTGGATATGAATGGGTGTTTCAGAATAAGCTAAATGAACAAGGTGAAGTGGTCAAAAACAAAACAAGACTAGTTTGCAAAGGGTTCTCATAGTTGGAAGGTATTTATTTTGAAGAAATTTTTTCCCATGTTGCTAGAATTGAAGCTGTAAGATTATTTCTTTCCTATGTTTCTTTCAAGAATTAAAAAGTCTATTAGATGGATGTAAATTTAGCATTTCTAAATGGTGATCTAGAAGAAGAAGTCTATGTTGAGCAACCAGATGGATTTCAACTGACTGACAAAGAAAAAATGGTATGTTGATTGAAGAAATCTCTATATGGACTTAAGCAATCTCCTAGAGAGTGGTATGCTAGATTGGATAAACACTTGTTGAAGCTTGGATTCAATAAAGGTACTACTAACAACAATCTGTATTTCAAGTTGGATAAGAATAAAGAGTTGATCATTGACGTCTTTGTTGATAAAATTTTTTTTGAAGGTGATGATGATTTGTGTATGAATTTTTCTGATGAAATGTGGGTTTGAAATGTCAATGATTGGAGAACTGAAATTATTTTTAGGATTAAAAATCACTCAACTAGAATATGGAATATTTATATCCCAGTCCAAATATGTAAAAGAGCTATTGAAATTTTTTGGTATGGAAGACTCAAAGCCAGTTGGTACACCAATGGTAACAGGATGCAAACTTACACAAAATGATGATTCTCCTAAAAAAATTCAAACAAGATATAGGTCAATGATTGGTGGATTATTCTATTTGACTCAGACCAAGCTAGATATAATGAATTTTGTATGCATGGTTGCTAGATATCAAGCTGATCCAAAAGAGTCTCATGTGACTGCTATGAAAATAATCTTCAGATACTTGAAAGGGACAATTGAATTTGGTCTTTGGTATCCTAAGGATGATGATCTTATCCTGGGAACTTTTAATGATGTAGATTGGGTAGGAGATGTGGATGATAGGAAGAGTACTAGCGGTTGTGCATTCCTCTCAGGGAAGAAGTTGGTATTTTGGCTAAGAAAAAAATAGAATTTCATTTCATTATCTACTACTGGGGCATAATATATTGCTACTCCAAAAAATTGTACTCAATTATTGTGGATGAAATAGATGTTGAGAGATGTCAGAATTGAGTATGAAGAACCCATTAGCATATTCTGTGACAATTCAAGTGCCATAAAAATTTCTAAGAATCCAGTGTTGCATTCAAATAAAAAGAATATATCCATAAAATATCACTTCTTGAGAGATATAGTAAGTGACAAAGAAGTTAGACTAGAGTACATACCTACCAAGGAGAAAATTGTACACATATTTACTAAACTACTTCCTAAGGATAATTTTGAGTACATCAGAGGCAAGTTAGGGGTGATTTACCCTCCTGGTCAGAACTAAGTGATGTAGGTCTTTGCATCAGTTCGTGAATTCATAGCCATACCTTATTCTGGATTGATGTTTTGGTGGCTGCTACATAGGGGGAGCAGTCAGATGTGCTAAATATGAGGATTAGAGCATGTGTCCCTTTTCCATTGATGTCAAAGGGGGAGAAGAACAATGTGAAAAACTCTTGAAGTAAGGGGAAGAAGAGTGAAGAAAGGGAGAGAAGAAATATGAGAGGAGAACTGTAGAACAAAGGGAGAGAAGTATGTGAACAACAACTTGTGTTGATGGTATTATTTTTCACATCATGTGTTTCCATCAATGCCAAAGGGGGAGATTGTTGGATGTTGTGGTTGCATTGTTGATATGTGGTTGTCATTGATGTCAACATTATTAGCATTGGTGATTCCAAAGGCTGTATATGTTGAGGATATTGAGAAAATTGTAATAAATATATTTCAGGTAGTCTATGATGTTGTGAAGATCCAAGTGTTGATAAGTTATGTACGTTGAGTTTCAGGTGTCGCACATTAAAGGGCTTTTTGCTGAGCTTATCTAGCATGTTTTTTGAAAGTTTCAATGGTACACATCAAGAATTGAGGAAATTATGAAGTTTTGTGTTCTTGCAATTATTCTATTACTATAGCAGGTGTTTTTGGAAGAAGAGGATAAAATTTTGGAAATTTCAATTGTTGCGCATGTTCCTGTGATGTTCATGGATGAGTCTAGATCGTGCTCTATCCTTGTTGTATGCCCACATTGTTTAGTGTGATCATGATTGAATATTTTTTCGATGTGTGCTCGAGTTCTCATGTTCTTGGCTGACATGATGGTGGTAATGTGTTGTGGATCCATAAGGATTAATATTTTATTTTTTGGCATGTTCAAGGATATTGATTTAGGTCCTCACTATGTTGTGACTGACTTAGGTTAATGCACATTAAGATTTGTTCATGTATTAAGGCTGATAATTGTAATTTATTATTTATTCTTGGCTAACAGAGTTGTTGATGTAAATCCATGTAGCAGATATATAAGAGTAATTGTCTCTTCATTGTAAGAATATGCTCAGTGTATGTATGTGGAATATATTTTTGAATAAAGATCAAATCATTCATGAGTAGATAAGAGTGTGAAAGAGATTGAGTAGAGTGTGAAGGAGTTTTAGCAGAGTGTGTAGAAGTTTTTCTTTGTCTAACCAAAACTATCATTAGGATTTTGTAGAAGCTAATTTATCAGTTCAACCTCATTAGATGGATTTAATTTGACTTTCCTATGTAAGGCAGTGAGCCTTCCTTTGAGAAGTGAGCTCTAGGTAGTGTGCCAGAATGCATGTGCATTCCCAGTTTATTTATTTCATTATGCTTTTAACAAGGTATAATCTTGTGGACTAACATCCACCATGGTTTTTCCCCTAACAAGGTTTCCACGTATAAAATTATTGGTGTTCATATGTCTTTGATGTGTTGTTGATTTATGTCTCCATTGTTAATTATCATATCTGAGATTAAAGGTTGTTTAAAGTTAAATAAAGCTTAATTTCAGTAACAACTGATTCACCCCCCCTCTCAGTTTTCTATCCTTGTTTTTCCAATAGTTTCATCACATATTTCATTCCCTCTTCTTTGTCTTTGGAGATTGGTATTCATGAGTCTCATTCACTTATTTTTTCATGTTTCTTGCTTTATTTTGACCATGATTATGTTGTGGATTATTCAAGATTGGAGACTCCTACTCAATTTTTCAGAGGTATTCATGTTTAGACTTCATCCTTACTCCTTTTAGATGCACATGGAGTGGATTATTCATTACCTTATGGATTTTTTTCTTCCTAAGAGGAGATGTGTTTCTTGTAGAAATTGGATCATCTTTTGTTTTTAGGCATTATTCATCGACATTGGATCTTCTTCATTATTGGGGGGATATCATGCATCTCTTTGTCCCTCTTATTGGGGGTGATTAATTGTATATACATGATGAATGTGTTCTTTATTGGATATCATTGATTTCTCCATACATCATGTTTGTTTTGTTTTGTTTTTCTCTCTTTTGGAGAGAAATTTTATTCCACTAGGTCTTCTCCTTCTCTCCATTTATGAGAGATTGATTGCATTTAAATTTTCATTATAAATGGATACCTAACATGGCCTTTTAGCTGGGACACATCTGTTGGAGTGAAAAGACACTGAGAGGGGGGGTGAATCAGTGTTATTAACTTCTTTACCAAATTTAACCAAACCTGAAATAAACCAAATATATGCTCTCAGTTATCAATGATAGAATTATTCATGTATTGAATGCAATCACATAGACTGAAATGAGAATAGTGAAACATAGCATTTTAAAGAAATAAAGAAATGAACCAAATGAATCAAAGAAACTCAAATAGACACAAGATATGTTGAGTGGAAAACCCTCCTGGGGCAGAAAAAACACTCATGAACCTCCTGCCTTTTTCAGGCTTTCATTTCAATAATTATTTTGACAATGCCTCATTGGCTGATTTCTGAGCATCAACTCAAGGAGCACCAACCCCTTTGTTTAGAGACACCAATATCAAGGAGCACCAACCCCTTTTTTGTTTTTCAATAGAACATACAATTATACAAAGGATCTCTCTGTTTCTCTGATTTTAGTCAAGTGCCTCTTGACATACAATGCATAAAATTCTCAAGAGTCAAGGATGACTCTTCAGTGTTCCATTCATTATCAAGCCTTAAGACAACTTGAGGAAAATCTAGTTATAGTTTCAATATAACTTATCATCAAACTCTATTACAATGATATGATATTTCTTTCTTTTTCTCACACTCTGATTTTCAATATTTCATGATACAAAATACAAAATAGACAAAACACTATGTTTTCCAAATGTTTAGCATCAAAAGATAATTACCCTATCTCCACACTTAATAGAACTGTCATTTTTTAATTTTTAGGTTTTTCAGAGATGATTAATCCCTAATCTCTCTATTTTCAACAATTTACATATTACATCATAATTTACAACTTTCAGTTACAACCAATACTATTTTTACCAAACAAAGGAAGACATGAAATTATTCACTATTTTTTCATCTTTGACAAGTTACTGTTCAAGTAATACATAGTTCATTTTTGTAGAATATTTTCTCCATGCATGACAAGGAAATGTAGTATGTAAAAATAGAAGTGACAAAACCCTATCCTGTCGAGTAGCCTACAAGGGCAGAGCTTGACCAAACGGGATCAAGACATGCATGAGAGCATGAATAACAACCACTTAAAAGCAATTGCTAGAAGTAACTAAAAGTTTATTTTGAGCAATTGAAACCTCATAAAGAATGTACCCAAAGAGCAGTTACCCATGAACCCAGATGAAGCTAAGAAGATATTCCTAGAACAATACTCATTATAATAGCTGCAATTTTTCAAGTAACTAAAACAATAATGCTCAATAACCAAAAACATTATGATGTGAAACTGAAATCATAAAATGAAACAATTAATAACGGTTACTAATGACTCCAAGTGTGAAATTGAGAAGATTCTTTAGGCTTCACAGATACCCACTACCGAAAAATGCCATTCCTTAAATATGATATTGTAACTCTATGGAAATGTGATTCTAGGCATGTAAAATTCATAATAGTTCTGAATGAGAGAGGAATAAACCAAATCTTTAAATTTCATGTAGAAAAAAGCATTTATCCCTTATTAATCTTGTCTGTAAGGGTAATGGTTCTACTAGGATAAATAAATGAGTACCTGTGAGAACTAGAAATGCATTTCCCATGAGAGATTTACCAGATCTGCAAAGTGACTGAGCAACCTGAGCTCTTTCCCCATTCGATCTTCCATCTGATGGCAAGAGACCAACAAGTGAAATGACCATTGTCATGGTCTTCCTATCTTCCTTATATGCTATCAAAGATCAGTAACCTAGATGATTTCTGAGTGAAACAACTGAGAGAAAAATAACATGATGGCTACCAAAGTAGGGTTCCAAACCCTTCGAGCGAGAGAAAAAATGTTTTGACCTAAACTTCCAAACCAAAAAAATTGTAATACTTTACAAATGTTAATAATAATTTGGAGTCTAAGAGGACAGTCATCGATAAGACAAAAGCACATAATACCCTTTGAAATCCATGGGAATATCAAAGATAATCATGTTGACAAAAAACTATCTTATAATGCATTTTCAAATCCATAGGAAAAAAATGACTTGCATGCCAATAGGCATTATAAAATTTGACAAATTTAGAGAGTGTGGAATAATCGACCAAGATAACCTTTGAAGAATATTTATATGACTACATCACTCAACAAATGTCAATTTCCAAATGATCAAGGCTAGGTCACATCCAATGTGACATTAAAATATTAACCAATGCCTTTACCTTTTGTTGGCCTTTAGGCCCAAATAAATGTCAAAAAATAGACCCAATACAAATGCTAATGAGAGATCAAACTTTAAACCTTTAACCAAAGATGATTTTCCATCACATTAAAATATAATGTCATATAGTGTTCCAAGGATAGTGACCAATGCCTTGAGAAGTGATAAGGGCTAAAATAAGTTAAATTCTCAAAGCCATACTCCCATGCCAATTACCATACATGAAATGAAAAAGAATGAACAAAGTTTATCTCAAAGCCCATAAGCACAATATTGATCAAAGCCCTATAATATGCCAAAATCTGAATATCGACAACTCAAAACATTAACAAATATTCCTTATACCAATGCCACTGACTGAGAATAGAGAAATACACCTTTGAAGAATATCAAGAAAATTTTCAATTTCATGATGCTTGTAATTGATCAAGCCATAATTTATCAACCTGAAGAGAAACTAAACATGCCAAAAAAAATGTAATCAAGTGAATCACTGAAGCACATAGTATCAAATCAAAAGCATGTCACTTGATCAAAGGAACAAAGAACCTGTAACTAGAATGCCTCAACTGAGATCTGCACATGGAGTGAAGTTATCAGTACCACCATATATAGTAACAAAAGTGAAGTAAATATGCCAATCAGAAAAGTAGATCAACTGAGTGAGTAACTGTCAAGATGCCAGAGTAACATATATTGTCATCAAGGACAAATTATCACAAGAGAGATTTTGAAAATCTCCCCCTTTGTCCTTGATGGAAAAAACTGAGACACCAAGCCAAGATGAAGTACAGGAACTGAATGCTCATAATTATCCCCCTTTTTGTCACAAGGATAATGGGAAGTCATCACAGATAAACCATAAACAACTGATAAATTCTAAAAAACTGTAGATGTAATCTTTGAGCAACAAAGTATGAGCTATAGGAAGAGCTAACCAACTCCCCCTATCACCACGATATACTGATTAAGATAACAAAGATTGAGAGACAACTCCCAATCTAGACCTAAGTCTTTCAAAAACATCTTTGCCAATGGTTTTGTAAAAATGTCAACAACCTATGCTTTTGTAGGAACATATTGCACAAAAACCTCGTTAGCCAACACCTTTTCATGAAGAAAATGAAACTTAATAGCAATGTGTTTAGTTCGAGAGTGCATAACAAGGTTTTTTGAGATATTGATTGCACTAGTAATATCACATAGAATAGTAATAGGTTTAGGAATTTCAATACTCATGTCTGATAATGTCTGTGATATCTAGATTACCTGAGTGTAACAAGAAGTGGAAGCTATATATTATCCTTCAATAGTAGAGAGTGAAACAAATTCTTGTTTTTTGTTGTGCCATGACACTAAACAATCACCAAGAAAGAAAGAAGCACCACTGGTTCTTTTTCTATCATCCAAACAACTTGCCTAGTCAGAATCAATATATGCCACTAATGAGAAATCATTTCTTCTAGGATACTAGAGCCCATAATCAATTATACCTTGTACATATTTAAGAATCCTTCTAATATCATTGATGTGAGATTCCTTAGGAGATGCCTGAAATCGAGCAACCATGCAAACAACTTGCATTGTATCAGGTCTTGAGGCTGTTAGATATAATAGGCTACCTATCATTGACCTATAGTCAGCTAGGTTGACATTAGGAGAGTCATCAACCTTGGTAATTTTACAGCCTATAGCCATTGGTGTGCTAACTGGATGACTTTCATCCATTTTGAAACCTTTTTAACATTTATTTTTCATATCTTTCTTGAGATAAAAAGATGCCAGATTCAAGTTGTGAAATTCGAAGACCTAAGAAGAATGACAGTTCTCCCAACATAGACATTTCAAATTCAAATTCCATAATCTATGAGAATTTTTGACTCAAGGCAATATTGTTGCAACCAAAAATGGTGTCATCAACATAAATTTCAACAACAAGAATATCAAACCCTTCAATTTTAACATACAAATTACTATCTACTCCTCCTCTAATGAAACCTTTTGACAGTAAGTGACTATCCAATATGGAGTACCAAGCTCTAGGAGCTTGTTTTAGGCCATATAAATCCTTTTTCATCTTGTAGACATGATTGGGTTTGTCTTTACAGGTAAACCCTTTAGGTTGTTCTATGTAAACTTCTTCATCCAAATACCCATTCAAAAAGGTAGTTTTAAAATCCATTTGATATATAGTAAAGTTCGTGAAGACAAAATATGCCAAGAAAATTCTAATTGATTCAAGTCTAGCTACTGGTGCAAATGTTTCACCGAAGTCAATACCTTCTTGTTGAGCATATCCTTTGCAGACATATATAGCCTTGTTGCGAACAACGTGACCATTTTCATCATGTTTATTTCTAAAAATCTACTTACCTCCTATGACATTTTTGTCATCTGGTCTTGGGACTAGCTCCCAAGTCTGATTTTTCTCAATTTGATCAATTTCATCCTACATTGCATTAATCTAGCATTCATCAGTCAGAGCTTCATCAATTTTTTTTGGATTAAACAATAAGACGTAAGGTTAGCTATGTGATATTTTTCATCATAGTTAACTATTCTTTTCCTTGTTTGAACTCCTTCTGATTTATCTCCTATAATCAGATCTTTAGGATGGTTTCTAGCAAGAGATTTCGAGGGAGTTTTAGTTGCACATTTTTTAGAGCTGATTTCAGCATCTTCATATTTTTCTTCATCTAGTTTAGGACTTGCTAATTTTGTTTCAGGGTTTGCAGTTTCAAATCCTTTAGAAATTATATCAAGTTCAAATTCTTCCTCTTCATCATCTTGCATAGTTTCAACATCTAAAAGCAGATTTTCATCAAATTTGACATTTACAGATTCAACAATTTTATTTAGCCTATTGTTGAAGCATTTAAAGGCTTTGTTGTGAGTAGAGTATCCTAAGAAGATACCTTCATCTATCTTAGATTGAAATCTTCCTAAGTTATGATTGTCTCTCTTGATAAAATGTTTGTAACCAAATATTCTAAAATATCTAATTGAGGCAAATTTACCATACCACAGTTCATATGGAGTGAAATTTGATTTCACTCTGATCTAGACTCTATTCAAAATGTAGAAAACTATATGGACAACTTATTTCTAGTACATGTTTGGCATATTTTCTTCATTCAACATAGTTCTTGCCATCTCTTTTACAATCCTGTTCTTTCTCTCAACTACCCCGTTCTGTTGGGGTGTTCTGGCACCATCATACTGTCTTTTTATGCAATATTTGTCACAGTAGTCTATGAATTATTGTGAGGTGAATTCAACACCTTTGTTAGATCTTAAACATTTCAATTATAAATCTAACTCTCTTTCTACCATTTTTGTAAAAAATTTAAAACGTTCAAAAGCTTCTCATTTATTCTTAGGAAAGGTAACCCATACCATACGAGAGTATTCATCAACAAATAGCATGAAATATTTCTCACCATTGATAGATCTAATCCTTGTAGGACCACATAAGTCAGTATGAACAATTTGCAAAGGTTTAGTAGAGGAATGCTCCTTGGATTTAAAGCTTACCTTAGTTTTCTTTCCTTTGAGACATTCTTTGCATACTGCATTATTAGGCTTTTTTAGAATAGGAAAACCTCTTACATTCTGATTTTTACTAATTCTAACCATATTGTCAAAATTAATATGGCCTAATCTCTTGTTCCACAACCAAATTTCTTCAACATGACTCATAAAGTACATACCTTTATTGTTTTCTTGTCCAGAGGTGTCAAGTAAGTTGTACAGATTTCCCTTGGTCCTTCTTCTAGCAGAAATAACTTTTCTAGATTGGTTTTTAATTTCACACCCCTATGAAGTGAAGAGGACTTGATAGCCACTATCACAGATTTGACTAACACTCAAGAGGTTATGTTTTAATCCTTCTACATAGTACACATTGTAAATAGGAGTGTCTTCATTTAGAAAAAGAGAACCTCTACCTTTGATTTGAATTCTAGAGTTGTCTCCAAACTTTACACATCCACCAACATAGTCTTCTAGATTAGAAATTTTTTCTTTGTCACCAATCATGTGGTTTGAACAACCATTGTCTAGGACCCATAAGTACTTTTTCTTGGAGTGGAAAGCAGTTTGAAATAGCATAGTTTGTTCTATTTTGTTGACAAATTTGGGTTTCCAAACCTTGATAGTTTTCAGTTGTTTATTCTACTGATCAACATTACATTTCTTAGTAAAATGACCCAAAGAATTGCATGTGAAACATCTATTTTATCTTGCAAAACCATGATTCTACCTAAATCCAAATCTAGGATTTCTAGAATTCATAAATCTGCAAGAGTTTACTTTGTGACAAAATTTATTGCAAAAGTAACAATACCCATAAAAGAAAGGGTAGGTGTTATAAGCCATTTTATTTCTCTTAAAAGGATGAACATGATCCTTGTCAAAATCAAGATGTTTGAGTTCAGGACTTTTATTTCCAGTAACAACATTGTCCTTTGCATTATTATTTGAACATTCACCTTTCAAAAAACCAATACCAGTTTTATCATTGTTTAGTTTCTATTTACTGAGCATGTCATTCATTTTAAGACTGCTCTCATATTTCTCAATGGTCTTTTTGAGATCTACAATCTCATGTTCAAGTTTTTTAATCTCTTGATCTTTAAAGCTTATGCCAATAAGAAGAAAGTCTTCAACTCTTTTAGATTCTTCAAGTTGAGTTTTTAATGAGACTATCTTGAGATTTATGAGTTTCTCTTGCGAAGTATCTTGAGCAGTATTTTGTTCTTGAGCACGCATTTGTTTTTTAAGTTTCCTTAGATATTTTGGAGCACATTTCAGTTGTCCTTCATAATCCACTTCACCGTCTTCAACATCATTGTTGTTAGTTTCATCTTGCTGAATGATTTTAGCCATGAAGATATTTTCATCCTCTTCATCTAAAGAATCTTCAGATTTAGAGTTTATTTCATTTATGTTGAACAAAATTTTCTTCTCTTTGAAATTGAATTTTTGTTTGGGTCTATAAGCCTTTTTCTTGGCAAGTCTTTTAGATTTTTTGTTATCACTATTTGTGTCACCATAGGGGAACTTTGGAGAAAAGTGGCCTATTTTTCCACAGTTAAAGCATTTGAAGGGAAGTTTTCCCTTATACTTTCCAAAACCCTTTTTGAGTTTCCTCACAAAGTGGGATTCTTTAGAATCAAAAAATTCTAATTCACTAAGCTCTTCCTTTTCTTTTCTTTCAGCATTAAATGTTGTTTATTTTGTAGAGGTGTTTTTTTTACTAATCCTCATTTCATAGGTAGTCAGAGTGCCTTGTAGGCTGTCAAGGGTAAGCTGGGTAAAGTGTTTTTCTTAACTTCTCCTAGACCCTTCATGGCATTGACAATTTCATCAACTCTCAAAAATTAATCAACTACCTTTTCATCGTCCCTCATTTTTATTTCTTCAAATTGGTGTTTTAGAGTGAGGACTTTAGACTGTTTGACTTTTTCATTGCCTTGGTAGATAGTTTAAATTTTAACCCATATTTCCCTAGCAGAGCTATAGTGAATGACTTTAATAAAGACATCTTTGGTTAATGCACACAAGAGATCATGTTTTTCTCTTGCATTGGTTTCATATCTTTTCTTTTCATCAGAAGTA
Organism: Sequoiadendron giganteum; assembly: GCA_007115665.2. Taxonomy (NCBI): domain Eukaryota; kingdom Viridiplantae; phylum Streptophyta; class Pinopsida; order Cupressales; family Cupressaceae; genus Sequoiadendron; species Sequoiadendron giganteum. The sequence continues at coordinate 41,017,774 of CM021106.1, read as the reverse complement.
GTAGGCAGAGTAGCTGGTATAGTGTACTAAGACAATACTATGCTCTAGACATCAAGGTCAATAGAAGTTACATAAGTCTCCATTCTGATTTTCTAGAATACATAATCAGTTCCATTAAATAATGGAGCTCTAGCCATGGAAGTGCCTTCATGAGCTTGAGACATTTTGAATAGACTCCAAGGAAAAAATCAATCTTAGGTTGGAAAGACCTATTAGAGGACCCTAGGCTTTGATACCAATTGTTGGAGTGAAAATTCACTGAGAGGGGGGGGGGTGAACCATTGTTATTAACTTCTTTACCAAATTTATCTAAAACTGAAATAAACTAGATATATGCTCTCATTTATCAATGCTAGAATTATTCATGTATTGAATGCAATCACATAGACTGAAATGAGAATAATGAAACATGGCACTTTAAAGAAATAAAAACTGAACCAAATGAATCACAAAAACTCAAACAAAAAACAAGATATTTCGAGTGGAAAACCCTCTTGGGGTAGAAAAACTACTCCTGAACCTGCTACCTTTTTCAAGCTTTCATTTCAATACTTATTTTGACAATGCCTCATTGGCTGATTTCTAAGCACCAACCCATTTTGTATTTTTCAATAGAACATACAAATATACAAAGGATCTCTCTATTTCTCTTATTTCATTCAAGTGCCTCTTGACAAACAATGCATAGAATTCTCAAGAGTCAAGGATGACTCTTCAGAGTTCCATTCATTATCAAGCCTTAAGACAACTTGAGGAAAATCTAGTTACAGTCACAATAAAAATTATCGTCAAACTGTATTATAGTGATATGACATTTCTATTAGAAACCAAGATCAGACATACAAACCTAAACACCTTCCACACAAGAAAAAAACAATGAAAAAGCAGAGCTTTGCATGAAATGTGAAAATTGATATTATTCAGAATTCAAAGATTACAATGAGATGATTTTATTTATAAAAGAAAAGTATGCAACCCTAATGTTGACCTAAAAACAACTCAAATAAATAAAGCTTACTTATTAATTAAGTAAACTAATTATTACCTAAGCAAAACCTAAGTAAAGTTATGCAAGTGCAATTAAATATTAATTACACTAACACCCCCTATAAGTGCAACTTAGGGAGACTAGATAATCATGCACCTAAAACCAAGATGAATGCAAGAAAGCATGAATGGGTCCCGACAACAAGGCCTAATCAGGTACCCATGTACAAATGCAATAATGAGGTAGAGAAGGAAAACCCAGTGGGACAACCCCCCTACAATGAGATGACTGTTGCAAAGAAGCACTGGAAGAACACTATGGAGTAACACTGGAATCACAATCTAGCAAGCAAAGAAAGATACTTTTTTCTACAAGAAACCATATCAAAATCATAATAATGCAATAGCAGACCCGATGCCACGAAACACTCGAAAACACCAAAAGGGAACAACCCTGGAATCCATAAACCAACAATAGATGATATGATGATGAAAAAATCTAGAATCCATGAATCTTGATGTCGATGCCAAAGTAAGACTAAGTTTTTTCCATGGGAACAAGTACCATATAGACTTAGGAACATTAACCAAAAATTTAGTGGCCCTCAAACTGAGATGGATCCGACATGAATCTGATATGTGTCAATCTAAGATAAAATATGACCAAAAGAAACTAAGAAACCTGATTACAACCCATGCAAGTTGTCATCAGAAAAATATGAAGATCAAAGTGCATGCACACTCTAATCAGATTATTATGCAAGAAACCCCCCTGATGGAACTTTATATCAATTCATTTATTACAACACCCAATGATTGCAAAAGGAGAGAATGCCTAAAGATGAATAAAAAGAAAATAAAAATAGACCTCAGAGCTATGTAGAGGACTGAACCAGCTTTCTAATTCCGCAAGAATGGAGAAAAAAGGATTACCGAGTCAAAAGATATGCCCTCTAGAGTGAAAAAATAGTATCTGAGTTCAAGGACCTTTAAAATAAAATTGGAGCAAAATCAGAGAAAAATACTTCAACCACTGGATTGGCGTTAGAATCCTCTTTCCAATGGTATCTTGTTTGCAAAAAAAGGACACCGTACGCAAAATTTATGCCTAATTTTGTCAAAGGTGCTCCAAAATGGCCAATATGGCCTGTAGGCAGCCTAGGGGGCTAAAACAAATTCGGCCCCTAGTCTTGTTCACAACCAAGGGGCTGGGGCGGAGCCCCTAGTCCACCATATGACTAGTGGAGGTGCTAAGGTTGGCACCAAGGGGCTGAGGCATAGCCCCCGGTCCTCAATAGGACCAAGTGAAGAGTGTGTAGGCCCATGAGGGCTAAATGAGGCCGACGGAGCTGGAGGTGGCACCGCTGACTGGAGTGGCATGCGGGTGGCCGCCCAGCAGTGGTGCCCATTTGAACTGGCAGTGCAAATATTGATACCATGTTAGAAACCAAGATCAGACATGCAAACCTAAACACCTTCCACAGAAGAGAAAAATAATGAAAAAGCAGAGCTTTGCATGAAATGTGTAAATTGATATTATTCAGAATTCAAAGATTACAATGAGATGATTTTCTTTATAAAAGAAAAGTATGCAACCCTAATGTTGACCTAAAAATGACTCAACTAAATAAAGCTTACTTATTAATTAAGTAAACTAATTTTTACCTAAGCAAAACCTAAGTAAAGTTATGCAAGTGCAATTAAATATTAGTTACACTAACAGTTTCTTTCTTTTTCTCACACTCTAATTTTCAATCTTTCATGATACAAAATACAAAATAGACAACACGCTATGTTTTCCAAATTTTTAGCATCAAAAGGTAATTACCCTATCTCCACACTTAATAGAACTGCCCTTTTTTACCTTTTAGGTTTTTCAGAGATGATTAAGCCCTAATCTTTCTATTTTCAACAATTTACATATTACATCATAATTTACAACTTTCAATTACTGCTGAGACTATTTTTACCAGACAAAGGAAGAGGCAAACTTATTCATTATTTTTTCATCTTTGATAAGTTACTGTTCAGGTAATACAAAGTTCACTATTGTAGAATCTTTTCTCCAGGCATGACAAGAAAAAGTAGTATGTAAAAATAGAAGTGACATAACCCTATCTTGTCGAGTACCCAACAAGGGTAGAGCTTGACTGCATAGTATCAAGACATGCATGAGAGAATGAATAACAACCACTAAAAAGCAACTACTAGAAGTAAATGAAAGTGTATTTTGAGCAATTGAAACCTCACAAAGAATGTACCCAAAGTGTAGTTACCCACGAACCTAGATGAAGTTGAGAAGATATTCCTAAAATAATACTCATTATAATAACTGCAATTTTTTAAGTAACTGAAACAATAATGCTCAATAACCGAAATCATTATGATGTGAAATTGAAATCATAAATTGAAACAATTAAGAACGATTACCAACAACTCCAAGTGTGAAACTGAGAAGATTCTTTAGGCTTCACAAATACCCACTACTAAAAAATGCCATTCCTTAAATCTGATATGGTAACTCTATTGAAATGTGATTCTAGGGATGCAAAATTCATAATAGCTATGATTGAGAGAGGAATAAACCAAATCTTCAAATTTCATGCAGAAACAAACACTTATCCCTTATTAATCTTGACTGTAAGGGTAATGGTTCTGCAAGAATAAATAAATGAGTACCTTTGAGAAATAGAAGTGCATTTCCCATGAGAGATTTACTAGATTTACGAAGTGACTGAGCAGCCTAACCTCTTTCCCCATTCGAGCTTCCATCTGATGGCAGGAGACTGACAGGTGAAACAACCATTGTCATGGTCTTCCTATCTTCCTTATATGCTGTCAAAGATCAGTAACCCAAATGATTTCTTAGTGAAATGACTTAGAGAAAAATACCATGATGGTTGCCAGAGTAGGGTTGCAAACCCTTCAAGTGAGAGAAACAATGTTTTGACCTAAGCTTCCAAACCAAACAAACCGTAATACTTTGAAAATGTTAATAATCATTTGGAGTCCAAGAGGATAGTCATCGATAAGACAAAAGCAAATAATACCCTTTGAAATCAACGGGTAGATCAAAGATAATCATGCCAACAAAAATAAATCTCATAATGCCTTTTCAAATCCATGGGGAAACAATGACTTGCATGCCGACAGGCATTATAACATTTGACAAATTTAGACAGTGTGGAATCATCGACCAAGATAACCTTTGAAGAATATTTATATGACCACATCACTCAACAAATTTTGATTTCCAAATGATCAAGGCTAGGTCACATCCAATGTGACATTAAAATATTAACCAATGACTTTACCTATTGACGACCTTTAGGCCCAAATAAATGTCAAACAATAGACTTGATACAAATGCTAATGAGAGATCAAACTTTATACCTTTAACCAAAGTTGATTTTCCATCACATTAAAATCCAATGCCATATAGTGTGCCAAGGATAATGACCAATGCCTTGAGAAGTGATAAGGGCTAAAAGAAGTTAAGTTCTCAAAGCCCATAAGAAAAATAATGATCAAAGTCCTATAATATGCCAAAATCTGAATACCGAGAGATCAAAACATTAACAAATATTCCTCATAACAATGCCACTGACTAAGAATAGAGAAATACACCTTTGAAGAATATCAAGAACATTTTCAATTTCATGATGCTTGTAACTGATCAAGCCATAATTTATCAACTTGAAGAGAAATTGAACATGCCAAAAAACATGTAATCAAGTGAATTATTGAAGCACATAGTGTCAAATCAGAAGCATGTCACTTGATCAAAGGAACAAATAACTTGTAACCAAAATGCCTCAAATGAGGTCTGCACATGGATTCAAGTTATCAGTACCACCATATATAGTAACAAAAGTGAAGTAAATATGACAATCATAAAAGCAGATCAACTGAGTGAGTAACCATCAAGATGCTAGAGTAACATATATTTTCATCAAGGACAAATTATCACAAGAGAGATTCAACACCATCTTCATCTTCATCTTTGCATAGTTTGCATAATAATCTTATCCCTAAGTTGCACTTAAGGGGGGTGTTGGTGTGAATAAAAGTCTTGTAGCTAGCTAATTCACTAACTAGGTAATTAGGAGACATATTCACATGTTAAGTTTACTTAGGATATAATATTCCTTTTAGAAGTCTTATTTGGCTTTTATAGAACTTATCTTATCTAGCTTTATTGCATGATTCCTAGGTTGTTAGTTATCTCATGTTATAAGATTAAGACACTTTTCATTATCTTGTTTAATCCTATCTATCACCTTACCTTTATAAGCAAGGAATCATATGTACATTTATATATTAAACCAATTCAACCATTATTCAACTTGAATTGTTGAAGGATGTTAAATATCCAATATACTAAGAGGGAGCAGGTGAATCAGTATATACTTAAACTTATTGACTAGATACCATCCAATCAATCCAAACAATACAATGATTAAGATAATAAGAATCATCAATAGAACATGAACACAATGCACAAGAGACACCAAATTTTTTTTCATGGAAAACCTAGAGTGTGAAAAATCATGTTGAGGATTAACTCACAGTATAGTATAATTGGTTATAAGATATTACAAAAGGGTGGCTCGCTACTAGGACTCATTGTCCAAAATGGGAGGCTCATTGACTATAAAAATTAAATAACAAATTAGCTAACTACTAGAATGAACTGATAGAAATACACCTTAAGTGAAGATTCAGTTCCTTTGTAGTTCAAGAAAATTTGCATGCCAGGAGATCACACTTTTCCCTTTTTGCTTCCATTTGTAGTTTGCTAATATTCACTCAACACCATTCATTCATCTCTATATCCAAATCTACGAAAGTATCTTGTATATATCTGATTGTTAAGGATTACAATCAGGTCGGCTTGAAAAATCTTCTCAAAATCCAAATGTGTGGAACACTATAGATTTCAGCATGGATTATACAAACAAACTTTAATCCATTACATATTTATCCATTTGATAGGTCGACTAGCAATAAACCTAATATCCAAGACAAAAATTGATACCATAGATAACCACAAAAAACTATTCTCACAAGTTCCTATCAATGTATGCATTTCCCAGTCACAAAATATTTCCCAAAAATTGAAGTAGAGGTAATTTACCAAAGAGGATTCCAGAGCAAAATACCGAAGGTTGGTTCTATATTACCAATTCAGAATATTGGATTGGTATGACTTAGAGTCTTGTAGTTGTAACTCATATATCATGGTGACATCAATGACATAAAAAATATTAATAGGGGATATGATCTTCTTCATTCTTCCAACAATCTCCCCCTTTGTCATTGATGGCAACATGTGCCAAAAAGAGCATACAAAACTGTACAAACTATGCTCTACTTCTCATTCCTCTTCTCCCACTTTGACATCAAGGACAAAGGTCGAATAGTAGAAAAACATAAAAGATATGTGCATTTTGTCTGGAATGATAAAAAATATGGAATAAACTTCTAAACTCCCCCTAAGGAGTTATCTCTTGCAAGTTAAAACAAAAAAAAAAATTTACCTAGAGGAGGGGGCACTTTGCAGTTGTTGTAGAATGCCTTGTCAGGCCATTTTTCCATCTTCCCAACTCTTCTTAGCAGACATCAACAACTTGTTCAAATATTCTAAAGCAATAAAATTTTCTTTAGCTTCATTCGAAGTATCCGAAGATAGATTTATCTGGTCCAAATTCTTAGCTTTAGCCAAAGCATTGGCTACCAGGGCATACTCCATTCTCACATTATCACCAAGGAAGCTGAATTTTTTTATTATCTCTTCTTTCTGCTTTTGTAGCATAATTTTTTTTTCGCTGTGCACAAAAATAGCATTCCAAGTTGATCTATCTTTGTCCATTGATGCATTATAGACCTGCTAGAGATAGTGGTCAACCAGGACTCAATGAAGTCCATGAGATCTTTTATGCTTTGAGTGGCATCAAGCCACCTTATACAGTATGTAAACACAAAATTTGCTTTAGCTTTGCAATTTTTTATGCCCCTTTCAAGGCTTTTCTCTACATTGGAATGTGTCAAGGAAAATTTGTCATGAATTATCAACAACCTTTTTCTCATTTATCTTCCCCTCTACATCCTATTTTGTTTTCTCAATAAGTCTTGAGTCCAATAGAAGCTTCAAATTCTCAACCAGAGAAAGGGATGTATCAATAGATGTATCCAAAGTAACATCTTGCAGGGCCTTAATGGAGTCTTCAATAAGCTAAGTCCATTTCTAATGTATTTCTACGATTTCTCTCCTATCGGATGCATGAAATACATCACCTAACACCAATTTATGTACTAGAGAAATCTTATGTAGGTCTGCATAACCTTGATTCATTGGAAGTTGTAGGAGTTCTAGAGGAATTATTGGTTGGAATCTAATCTATTTTGAAAACAATCCTTTCAAAAAATCATCACTAGAGGAGCATTATCTAGTGGAATTTTGTGATTCTACCATTTGCTGGAATACTTCTTCATTCTTTCTAGCAACAGATTCTATATTTCTATTTTCTACTTCCTCCTCTGCTTTTTCTTCCTCGACGTTCTCCTTTTCTGCATTCTCATCTTCTGCATTCTTCTCTTCCATTTCCTTTTCTTCAGATTTTTGTTCTTCTACTTTATCCTCTTCAATTTTCTCTTCTTCTTTTTCTTCATGTTTTTTCTCTTCTTCTTCACCTAGAAGTACTAGATGGGTAGAAACATGCACTTCTGCTTCAATATTTTCTTCAGCAGGTTTTTCATTTTCTGGATTCTCATTGTCAGCATTGATTTTTGGTAGAATATCTGCACTACCTATTTTTGAAGGCACATTATTGTCATTCACTTCCAAAGGTTCATTTTCATCTGTAGCACCAGAAGGAGGTTCTTCTATGACTTCTATAGAAGTTTCTTTTCTAGGTTTAGAGGCCAAACTGGATGCACAAATCATGCCATACTTCTCTGTAGTGTCCCTGATAATGCTTATTATTTCCTTCCTTATTTCTTTTATTTCTTTCTTATCTCTTGTCACCAGGATATTGACTCTTCTTTTCTCCCTAAACTCTTTAGCACAAATCTTCTTCAAGGACTCTAAGTTATCTAGAGTTAGAGAGGGTGCAATTTCTTTATAGGATTTGTTTCTTATTTTCTCTTCTAAGTCAACTTCCTCTACTCTCCTTTTCCACAATCTTTCCCACAAGTTTTTAGGAACATCATACATGATGTTGTCCCATTTGGCTTCCAAAATGATAAAATATTTGATCATGGTTAGAATTATTGTTTCTTTATCCTCTTCTTCTACTAAATTATACACTTCCTTAGTGTACTTCACCATATCATCTTGATTCACCAAATTATTTACCAATACATATAATTTAAGAGGGGAACCAGGCTTTACCAGAGAGGTGTTTTTCTCTTCCTAGTCCAACAAAATTTCTTTTCAAATTTTGGCCTTCTTTGCTTCGTGATCATCTGATTCATCATCTAAAGATGATACATATTGAACTTTGTTGGTTTCGTGTGAAGCACCTTCACCGAAGGAAAGACTAACCCTTCTCTTTCTTGTCAATTTTGTAGTAGGGTCTTCTTCCTCTTCCTCTTGATCATCTTTGATGCTCATATTATTTTCTCTAGTAGCTTTTTATTTTCTCTGTTTGATATGGGCTACCAGAGGAACACCTTTCCTTTTTCCTGATCTAGTAGTTGGTCCAGAGGGAAATGGGCCTTTGCTTTTATCAGTAGTGTTGGACACATATTTCATTGTAGTAGGTCTAGAAATTGGTATGGAAGGAGGTCCTACTAGATCTCCTTACATTGGGTACTGCTATAGATTTTTTTCCTAAAACAACTCTTTCTTGAGCTAACCGTTTAGGTGTGAAACATTGATTAAGAATTTTCTCCACATTTTTCTTACTTTGAGCTTTTTGCTACTCCAAGAGAACTTATCTAGATTTTTCTACATAAATCTCAATCTGGGGTTCATTCATATTTTTAGGAATCTTCAACAAGATTTGCACATATCCTTTAGCAACATCTTCTAAGACTTCATAACCTAGAAGCTAAATCCATATGGTCTGGGGTTCAACTGCTTCTATCATACATTCATGAGAAGATACATGAAATATAATTTCATATTTTTATTTCTCAACCATCTTCCTCAGAATTATATATCTCTCATTCATATTCTTCTTGAACATTGAAAAGAACATCATCATGGCATTTTCTACATCGTCACATCTCCCAAATTCTTCATATGCTCAAAAATATGATGTGCAAGAGGTCGGGATGGATTCCAACATACAGTTCCAGATATTCCTAGAAGCATTCTCAGAAAGTAGAATGACAGGAATACAATCAGAGAACCAAACTTAAATGGGTACTTCTTCTCCTTTGACATTCCCAAGTTCTCAAGCATTTTTTGTCAAATCAATTCAAACAGATCATAGATTTTACCATTTACAAACATATCATAACCAATATATATATAGTTGTAGTAGACACAAAATTCTCTCTGTTGGTGAAGTAGATTTTATGGCCAATCAATTATAGATGCATACTTCATGGATGGATTTCTAATAGGTTTTGTCACTAGATCCCTTTTGTCATAGGTAGCACCAGTGAGATTTGATACCATTTAATTTTTCATTGCCTTCAACACAGGTACTAATCCAGTGTCGTAGAGTCTAGTGATGAATTTAATTGCTTCCCTGTTTACCAGGTGTGGTTCATTAGTCCATAAGAATTGATCATGTATTCTGCTAAGAACTAGATTTACATACAAATCATCCACTATAGAGCTGAAGTTTGGAAAATTGTTCTAGCAATCCAACTTCATTGTCATAAGATTTGAGTATTCAATTTTTAACCAGAATTTATCATCAGTGAGTATATTCATATATCAAAGAGAAAGTTCCCATAGGGTCATCTTCAAAGACCTTCATCAAGTATTTTATGCAAGAGGGCCTAGGTATTTATTTTGTGTGTATGAATACATGAGTTTCTATTTTCTATATTCCAAATACTTAAAAATATTCAAGAAGGAATTTCAAAAAACTCATAGTAGCACATAATCAAAAATACCTTTTCTTCACAAAGAGCCGAAACTAGGGTTTTCACCAGTCACTCCTCAATTCACTTCTAAATCACTCTAGGTCACTCTCCACTTCTTTCAAATTTACAAATGATTGAAATTCCTTCATAATATTATTTTATAGATTAATGAGATTCCCTAATTCACATTTAATGCACTTGGAATTTGAAAAGCTACTAAAGTCCTTTAGTTGTGTTGTAAAATCCTAATATGCTTCACAAATGAGAATCTAAGCATATTTTGGTCTCGTTTCTTTTTCAAAATCTCTGCATACTGATTTCTTACAACTCTATTTCATGTCATGAATCTGACACGCTCACAATCAGGGGTTTTATGGATTTTATGCTAAAGCTCCCCCTAAGACCATGCTAGGTCTAGTTACTAGAGGGATCATCTACATCATATGAGGGTATAGATGCATCAATAGTATTTGATTATTATTTATTTTTCCATACTTTTCTCATACTTAGCTTCTTCTTTTTCAACCTTCTTATCAAGTTCATTCTTCTTTTCTAGAATAAATTGTTTTCCCTTTTTTCTTTTGGATACCTTTGAAATATGTCCTGGTTTGTTGCAGTTATAACAAAAAACACATCTTTGACTTGATTTACTTCCATTAAACCTTGTTCTGCATTCATTTTCCTTATGCCCATATTTATTGCATGTATATAAATAGCCAATAAAGTATTGATTCATCCTTCCTCCATTAAACTAGCTCATCCTCTAAGTTTTGCATTCACTAGCTATATGTCCAAGCTTTTTATAGGCATAGCATTGTCTAGGGAAAGGACCAAAAAAATAATTCATCCTACTTCTACATTCACTTTCCTTGTGCCCAGACTTGTTGCAAGAGAAACAAGTTCCATTGAAAGATGGGTACATTTGTGCATTTGGTTGTCTGACAGGTGGTTTTCTTCCTTGATTCCTTTTCTTCTTTCCTTTTCCTTGAGTCTTTTGATCTTTTGTTGCTTTATAAATTTCACCTATTTCTAATCCTAGTTCTCCTTTGTCTCTAGAGGGTTTTTGTCCAACAAATAGTTCATCAAGCCTAGTGGGGCTTGTCTTGAAATCATCCTCACATACTTTTTCCTTTTTAAATTCTACTCTCAGATTTACTACTTCTTGCTCAAGTCTGGAACATTCATTAGAATTATTCTTTATTTTTGTATTTAGTCATTCTTCAATTCTTTTGTTTTCTTCCACTTGTAGCTTCAATCTGGTAATGTCTACATTTTCTTGGTTCAATTGGTCACTAAATTCTCTATGTCTCTCTTTGAACTTCCTTAATTGTTCCTTCAACTTCCGAACACATTCATTCGCCTCATCAAGATTCTCTTTTAGATCTTTATTCTCATTTTTAGATTTGTCTAGATCATCAAGAGTAGTCTGGAGTTCTGCATTATCCTCCATCTATTCAATCTTCTATATCTCTCTCAAGTTGTTAGACTTCTCCAGAAGAACCAAGCGGTGATACCAATTGTTAAATATCCAATATACTAAGAGGGGGGGTGAATCAATGTATACTTAAACTTATTGAACAGATAACATCCAATCAATCCAAAACATACAATGATTAAGATAAGCATAATCATCAACAAAACATGAACACAATAGACAAGAGATCCTAGATTTTTTTTTCATGGAAAACCCAGAGTGGTAAAAATCACGATGAGGATAAAATCATAATATAGTATAATTGGTTATAAGATATTACAAAAGGGTGGCTCACTTCCAGGACTCACTATCCAAAATGGGAGGCTCAATACATAAAAAATGAAGTAATAGATTGGCTAACTGCCAAAATGAACTGGTAGAAATACACCTCAAGTGCATATTCAGTTCCTTTGTAGTTCAGGAAAATTTGCATGCCAACAGATCACACTTTTCCCTTTTCACTTCCATCTATAATTTGCTAATATTCGCTCAACACCATTCATTCATCTCTATATCTAACTCTACAAAAGTATCTTGTATATATATCTGATTGTCAAGGATTACAATCAGGTTGGCTTGAAAAATCTTCTCAATTGATAATCCAAATGTGTGGCACACTATAGCTGTCAGCATGGATTTTACAAACAACATTTAATCCATTACATCTTTATCCATTTGATAGGTCGATCGGTAATAGAAATAATAGCCAAGAAAAAAATTGATACCAAAGATAACCACAAACAACTATGCTCATGAGTTCGTGTCAATTTATGAATTTCTTAGTCACAGACTATTTCCCAAAAATTGAATTAGCAACAATTTACCAAAGAGGATTCTAGAGAAAAATACCAGAGGTTGGTTTTGTATTACTAGTTTAGAATACTATATTGGTATGACTTAGATTCTTGCATTTTTAACTCATATATCATGATGACATCACTGACAACAAAACTATTAACAGTGGATATGATCTTCTTCATTCTTCCAACAAAGCAAGCTTTCTTGCCATTTTCTCTCTTGTGGAAGATATTTTGGTCTAACAACTATTCTTGGGGGTGTTGGTGAGTCACCATTAACTCCCATAGAAAGAATACATGGACGAGATGATAAGTGAGAATAATGATGGTATGAAAGAAAAATATGAAGAAGATGTAATGTTACTACAAATTGTAAGAGTTGAAAAGGAGTGGATAACATTGATAGCAAGTGAAACAAAAGTTGTAGTTTAAAATGAGGTAAAGTTTAAATTTTTAGAATTCTTTGATGATAAAAATGATTTTGATTCACATAAAAATGGTATGGTTAACATGAGTGGAATGTGAGAATACTAAAATGGATGTTACACTAGTAGGGAAAGAGGAGAAAATAAATATATTTATGATTTTTCAAAAATGATTGATGTTGATGTTAAAAATGATTTGTATTTTGATAAAATCATGAAAGAAAGTGAAATGGAGAAGATGGTTAGGTGTTAAAACAATAGGTTAAAGTATGGAATGTAGAGAGGTATTACTATTTTTTTGACATATAAGAAGAAAATTATTAAGGAGAAATAATTGAGAAAGATGTATAGATGGAATTCGATGATTACCATGGATTTGTTAGTGTTAATTTGTATTTAGGTATTGAGGATGATAAAGTGGAATAGAAATATGAACCATGGTGCAGCCAAATTAATTTCATAAGGGGAAGAAGTATAGGAAGGATAAAAGAATTGAAATGAACAAGAAAAAAAAGAGGGGGGTGAATCAATTGTAACAAATTAAACCTTTAAAACCCTTAACAATAATCAAATCCACATGCATTAATTAAAACCTTATTCTATTAAAGTGATTAAAATTGAAATGCAAATAATATAAATTGAAATCACAATTTCATACACAAGAGAACACCAAATTTACATGCAAAACCCAATGATGGTAAAACCATAGTGAGGATTAGCTCACAATATAAGTAATAACAAAACCAATACAAAAAAGGGCTCACTTCTAGAATAGGACACACTATCCAAAAAGGCTCAAAGCTAGGGCTCATTGCCACAAAAATAATACAAGAGATAGAAGAATAATGTTACATAGAGAACACTTCTCAATGCAACAAGGAATCCATGACAATGGCTTGCACACTTTCATAGCCTTACATGAATGATTTCAGATACCTTTAGCTCACTACTTTCAAGAACCCTAACATTGAAATTCACACTGCTCTGCTCAAATTCACATCACACATATTATTGGAATAAATATCACATCTATCTTTCTTCTCACTTCTTCATTTCCTTATCTCATCACAACACCATACTTATTTATATCAAACTTTACCTCAATTTTTTTTTACAATTTCAGCCACAAGCCATTATACATACAAATTCAAAATAGGTTGGCACCTAAACATTCCAACTATGGAAAGGAACAAAAGGAAACCTACTTAAATCCTTAACTAGGAACCAAATATATCCAAACAGGCTTCAAAACACTTCAACAAGCCTCGCATGTAGTGTTAAACACAATAAAACATTAAGAACACACTTCCATAAATTAATTCAAAATTTTCAGACAACAAAATTCTTTTTTAACATGATCTATAATAACCAAAAATCACTTTGAAATACATCCAAAACCTCTACAATATATTTCACTTGAAGGATATTAACATTGTATATTTTCGGACAATAGTGCTAGATACAATCATACATTGTAGCATTAAAACATGTCTTCCATAGCACCAAACCTTGAATCCTCTTAACAAAAGTAATATAATAATACCATCAATACTTCTTCATAACCAAAAATAATGAAACAAATATTTGGAGAAATGTGGAGAAGAAACATTTCTCCTAGACCACATTAAATAATATAGAATTACCTACTTCACACACTAGTGAAATTATCTCGCATTGCACAATGATTCAAAAACCCAAATTTTGAATATAGCAACCTATGAAAATAATGAATAACCTATAAGATCTACACAAGCATAGAATCAACACAAAATAAATGTGGAGCACTATAACAGAGCATATTCTAAACACTTGCACACACTATTTACTCTATTTATCAAATTTTCCCAAAAGCACTTGGAAACCAAGTGCTAGAGACATCATCTTAGCTCCTTAATTCATTCTGACTTACCTTCAAACTCTAAAAAAATAGCTCCATGTACTCACAACAATTCCTCAATATCTCAGCTTTACAAGCATACTCTACATCAATCTCCCTTTTTCACAATTTTCTCAATATCTTCAACATATAGTTATACATGCAACAATCTTCCCATAACACTAACATTAGCTAGTAGATATACCTATTGGCATCAATGACAACACCTTCATACTTACAACAATCTCCACCTTTGTCATTGATGGCAATAAAAGATATAAAAAAACATCAAAGACAACACAACACTTTTTATTTTGGATTAGATAGCCTACACAACATTCCTAAACTCTCTCCCCCTTAAGGATTCTCTCTCCATTTTTCAACATACACAAATTTCTCTACTAATTTACCTTATATGATTCTCTTTCTCCCCTTGAGTAGATAATATTTTTCATAAGATTCTCTCTCCCCCTTTGACATCAATGGCAAAGGATAAAATATTTTTCATTGTTCTCCTTCTTTGAAATTGAACCAAAATTACCTACTATGAATACTCCCCCTTAGGAGTACACCCAACAAAATTAGTAATGCAATGACAATGCATGACACTATGCACTCCCCCTAAGAGGTAGCCACTAACATCAGTCTAGAAAATATATAGATCCTTAGATCCATGAGATTGATGCATATCCATATGCATCTAGTTCATGAAAGGAGAGGTAATAACCCCAAAATTCACTCGAAGATACTCAAAAGTATCCTTAGGAAGAGCCTTAGTAAATATATCAGAAATATGATCCTTTGTAGGTACATAGTCAAGCTTTACTTCATTATCCATAACCTTCTCTCTCAAAAAGTGACACCTAATAGATATATGCTTTTTTCTTGAGTGCATCACTAGATTTTTTGAAATGTTAATTGCACTTGTATTATCACAAAAGATAGGTATTGGCTCATCATACACAACTCTGATATCCTTCAATTTTTGTTTCATCCATAATACCTGTGTGTAGCATGATGTTGCTACAATTTAATTGGCCTCTATAATATACAAATAAACTGAATCTTGTTTCTTACTCATGGACCATGACACCACTCTACATCCAAGAAAGAATGCACCACCACTTGTAATTTTCCTGACATCAACACAACCAACCCAATATGCATTTGTATAAGCATTCAATGTGAAATTAGTGTCCTTAGGATACCACAAGCCATAATCTAATGTACCTCTTAAATATCCGAATATCCTCTTTACTACTACAACATGTGTTTCTTTAAGATCTTCTTGAAATCTAGCCACAAGACAAATTGCATGCATGATATCTGGTCTAGTAGCAATCAATTACAAAATACCACTAGTCATATATCTATACTTACTTTGATCAACCTTAGGGGAGTCATCATCTTTTCTCAATTTGATACTATTCACCATAGGAGTATATATCGGTTTGGTGTCATCCATTCCAAACTTCTTCAACATATTTTTGAAAAGTGGCACCTTGCCATTGGCTCATGTTTAGTCCCATATTCATCTCATTTGCTCATTTCTCCATCCTTCTCTCTTATAAATAAAGGACTTCTCTATTGATTTTGGATCCACAATCTTAGGAATTTTGTTGCACAAATTTAGGCAAAGGAATTTATGCAAGTTCATCCATTTTTATCCAAGTTTTCATAGCATTTTATCAATGTTAGCTAGGTTATGGTCAAATTTTCACCAAAAGAGTACAATAATCAACCATCTTCATCAAAATCTTAGCAAGGAATTGGTAAAGGGCTTCTTTCCACATCAAAGAAGCACCAATTCCCCCATGGGATTCTGGTTTGAGTGTTCTTGAGCAAGATTTAGTAGCTTTATTTGGTTTTACTTCATTTCATTTCTTGTTCTTGGCATTTAGATGAATTGCATGGGAATTCTTGTTTTAGATTTATGTATTGGCTAATATTATGTTGTTTGATGATGTTTGAATAGTTCTAGAGAAACCATTCACATTTTGGCGCTAGAAGGAGGGCTTGAAACAAAGAAATTACCATTGATTTTTGAAAATTCCATTGTTTTATGTCAATTTTTTGTTTCTACAAGAAGGAGCAATGCCGCAAAAGACAAATAGTGATGCTATCAATCCAACATTTCTATATAGCAACATTACATTTTCCTCAAAACGTGACACTAAAGCCATTTTCCACACGATTGGTCTGTCAAACTCCAAAGAGTGACACGTAAAATAATGACACATTTGCGGTCTTTGTTTCTCCACAGAGTGATGTTAACTTCACCAACGCATCACTGGACTTCTCCAAACTATGATGCCTTTGCGGATTGCGACATTGGAGTGGGGTAAAAAGTCAACTTTTCAGTTTTTATTTAACCTATGCTTTTTGATTTCATCTCCTTGAGCTTCTAACTTGTTTTGTGGCTCTTTTTCCTATAGATTAACCAATTTTTGTAGGTTGGGGAGATCAAGAAGCAAAGGAGGAGACAAAGAAATGACTTTCTATGGCATTATCACATGAATTGTAACAAGTGTTTTAAAACACTTTGGGAGAAATTATAATCCCATTTTAAGGACATTTTTATCTTCAAGTTTTTAGGATTCAAATAATTTTTGTTTGGGTTTTAAAAATAACAAGAAAAAGGTTAAAAAGAACCTTAGGAACTTACTAAAGTTGGTTTTGGATTTAAAAATTGAACAAACAAACTTCACAATTCATCTTGGTGCTATTAAAAATAATCCATTACAAATTTTGAGGTTTAAAATGAACATGTGTCTTTTGTGTTTTGTAATCTCTTTTACAAATTAATATCCTTTGAAATCCATATGCACTTCTCTCATGCTTCATAGCGATCTTGAGAATCAAAATTCTTTTGGTGATATTAAGCTGCATAAAAGATTGCCTCCACACTTCAATTTGGGTTTCTTAAAATTGAAAAAATCTTGCTAGTGTGAGTTAGGTATATCACATGTGTTCTCTCTTTGTTCACACAAACAAATATTGATCGAACTACAGATGTGCTCGCTCATTGTCGTCACCTTTAGAGGGCCTGCCAGGTGGGAAAAATTAATCACCCCAGGGAATTACCCAACTAGGAACACACTAAAGCTAGGTGACTTCCACCTAGCATATAAGTATGGGTACTTGAGGAAAGCTCAAGTATCATGAGGATTGTTCTAAAAGTAATGGAAACAATGGTCTCTTTCCATATGGATGATCCCCCATGAAAAAAATGCCTATACTGGAACCTTTGTTATAGAGAGCCAAATCCCTATCTATTTTTTGGTGCAAGAAAGGTTGTCTTATTGCTTACCCTAGGGATTTTGTCCTTAGAGGCTTCTAGGCATTTGGATTTATATATTAATTTTTTCTCACTAAAGTCAACAGTAGGGAACTATTGCCTTAATTTACTTTATTTCCACATAATGGAATTTGTGGGATGAAAATAAATCAAGACACTAGACATTTAGTTTGAAAACTAAATAAAGAAAGTGTTTATTGTAAAAATAATCAATATAAGAAAGATAAAAGAAAATTGGACCTCACATGTGCTTGATCCCATGATTTCCCTTAAATTAAAAGTTCCCAAGCCAAGTCATCATAAACACCTTAGTAAAAAATCTCATGAGGAATGTATTTCAAGGCTTCAGGAAGTTAGAGAAAGGTTGGTCCATAATTTTTACAATAAAACTTCAAAGAACAATCCTAATTTGTAAAAAAATTATTATAGTCAAAAACCAAGTGATGGGGAGTCCTATCCTCAAGAGAACTCTTGCTCTTCCCAAGACCTATTCTCTAGTCTTCCTAGGGTATTCCTCTCTACCCTACTCAAGGATCACTCCTAAACCCCTCTCACCACATAAGACTCTCCACCAATTTCAAATTCTTCACCATCACTCCCAATCCACCACTAAGCTTCCTTGGGCTCCACACTGACCCAAAGTGTCCTAACCACTCCAGGGCTATGGAAGGGTATTCTATCTGTCTCTTTGTTGATTTTTCTCCTCAATTATCCATCTTATTGTATTCTTTCACCTTTTACCCATCACTTCCTTGAAAAACTCAATTTTAGGCCTTGTAGCCTTTTGCCCCAATTAGGCCTCCTAGAACCCATTTTCTTGATTTTTCTCACAAACATTCTTAACAACCCCCAAATGCTTTTGTGGATTCTTTCTATTGACCATCAAGGCTCCAATATTTACTATTTCTTGGGTCCTACAAGTTTTCGTACATATGTATGTCCTCAAACCCCCTATTTTCAAGGGTTTCTAGGGTTTTGGCTCTTTTTCCTTCTTTGAGGGCTTCAATGACCTCCTTAGCTCTCCTCCTAGAAAAAAAATGTCTAAGATACATGTGCCTACAATCCCATACTCTTTATTGGCACAAAACAATCCATTTAGCAACTCTCCTTGCTGCTGTCCTCTCCAAGCTACTAGCCAAAATGCACTTGCACTCACCTAGTGCTTGATGATTTCATCAACTCCCCTACACAAAAAGACTCCAAACACCATATTTACACTGTACATATAGTCCCCTACTTGATTCCAATTGGCCATGGTATATTTTCCATGGGAATTCAAGTGGGGATCATTATTTACAAAACTGGCCTAAACCGGCAATGAGTCCAAGAACACCAAAAACTTGCAAAAAGATAACCAGTCGGTCTAGATGACTAATCTAATGCTAAAAAAGATAATTAAGTGAAAAAAATGAAAGAATCAAAGCATCAAATAATTCCTTTCAATCCATTATTGACTGGATGAAGGCTCAAACACAAAAATTCAATGAAAACTTGCTCTCTTCCACTCACAAAACACTTCTTCCCAAATATCAAATCATACAATAGATTTCCCACATGTCATATTAGGGTTTTTATAACCTTATATACCTTATTACCACATGTTAGGACCCTTAGGTCAGGCTTAGAACATTATTAATGCCATTTTCCAATTTTTAGGACAAATTTCCAAGACAACCTTGTCTAGATTTGCCTAATCCCCTCATTAAGACTTTCCCAAACTTCAAGGCTCTAAACTAACCTAAATTTTCCACAATACAACATCAATTAAACCTTGTGACTTTATAAATTAGTCCTTATTACCTTGGTGGTTGGCTAGAACCACCTACAAGCCAAAATTTGTAAGATCTCTCCAAAAGACCTTAAGGTGCTCCTGCACCACCAAGTCTCTTTCAAAGATTTTATTTCCTCACATAGGAAGTGAAAGAATGTTCTTCAATACCAAGGTCTTGTAGAAAGGAAGTATAAATAAGTCTAAAATAGCATAAAATTCAACATTCTCATCCATCCCTCAAACATCAATCAAATCTCATACCACCTACAACTCTTAGAATCTTGGAAAAATCCCTCATGATAGAATTTTAGAAAATCCTTTAAATCAAATAAAATATTATCTTTTTTGAATAAATATGTGTAGATGAATCCTTCTCCATATGCTTAGTTAAATTATCACCTTGTGAGCAAGTTTATTCCAAAATAACATCCAACATCTTGGGGTTAATGAGTTCACTATCCAAATCAAAATCAAAATCAAATCAAAAATCCAAAAGTGCTAAAGTCTAGTGTCCCTTCAAGATTATCGAGAGTTCCATCATTTACCTCATACATCTTTCATTTCTATCCTTGGATCCTTGAACAATTTTTTTTTTCTTCTTTGTACCTAAAAGTTGATCCTTCTTTTATGGTTCAAAATTTATCTCAATACAAGAAAAACATGGAGAAAAACAAAGAGACATCTACTTCAAGTGACTTGAGTCAAACCGCTCCCAAAATCAATCCCATTGGATCTAGCCATCCCCAACCCAATCTTCCTCTATTACCACAAGATCCTTAAGAGGAAGGTCAAGTGGAGGACATCACCAATAATGTCTTAGGGATGACTCAAGATGAAATCATAGAGATGGTCCAAAATCTCGAGAATCACAAAATTTTCAATGCCATGATGAGACTCAATCCTTCACAATACATGCTATAATTGGAAAAAGAAGGGGCTAAAATACCTTCTAATTTTTACATAAACACTATTGTGGAGCAACCACTTGGGATTATGCCACCGGTCTCATTCACACCTTCTTTTCAAAGCATCGTTCAACCCATTCCCCAACCCACATCATCTCTTGCTCCAACTCAATCAATTTTCAACAAGGGGAGTTCACTACTTCATGCTCTTCAAACACATCTCCTTGTGAACAACCAAGACTTGGAAGAAAACACCATATTGGGTCAATTTGTCCCTCAAGATTCGAAACACCAATATGTTCCACTCATCTTTCATGACACAAATATTACAAGAGAAAGTAGGTTTATTTGGACAAGGAGAATATTTGATCCCTCATCATTTATTTTTTAGGGAAGCATATCACCTATCCCCCCACCACTTCTCCTACTAACATCAACATCCACACCAATCCTTGGTTTAGGGAAACCCCCTTTACTTATCCAAAACTAGTTAAATCAAATCAATCTACCAAGCGTACCAAATCTTCTAGGCATACTAGTGACGTCACAACAATAGGTGGAACCAATCCCAACACCTCAAACAACCATTACACCATCCTCCACACCTCAAATATCTCAAAAAATGGTCTCCCAAGCACCTAGCTCATCCACCATACCCTCCACCACACAACTGATCATCGTCACTCAAATGCCCCAACAACCACCCCAATAGAATCTCATAATGCCATCTCATACCATTCTAAATCCCCCACCTCTGCCACCAAATACAAACATGGCCAACCAATACAACATCACATTGCAAGCAACTCAACAAGCTTATCAAAGGGAATTTTAGTAGTTCCAAACCCAACAAGCTGATTAAGTTTCACAACAAGCACAAACACAACAAGCCACCCACCAAGCTAAATAAGTTTCTCAAGCACAAGCACAATAATTGCTATAGTAGAAACAAGACCGAGCGCAAGCACAAGATTTATTGCAACAACAATCCACCCAAGCCACCCAAGTTGCACAAGAACAAGCATAAGCCTAACATCAAGCACACCAAGCTCAAGCACATACCTTGTTACAACAATAGGCATATCATTAAGCTCTACAAGAATACTAGGTGCAACAACAAGTAGCTCAAAAACAATCCCAACAAGAAGCATTATAGGTACAACAAAAAGCATTGTAGGTACAACAACTATAGCAAGCCCAACAACAAGCTTTGTTGGCAAAATAGCAACAATAAGCATTGTTGGTGCAACAAAAAAAACAATACCAACAACAAGCTTTGTTGGCACAAAAATAGCTACAATAATATCAACAAGCATTAGTTGTGCAACAAACTCTTGTGAACACACCCCTGAGTTTGCAAGTCACTCCATCCGTCATCCTAGCCACTACACCAATCCAAAACATATTCATTCCACCACCTAATCTGCAAGGTGATTTGTCCACCCAAATAAAAACTCTCTCACAACAAGTGTTGGATATACAATCCGGGAAGACCCATAAATCACAAGGGAATCTATGCCCTTATCCATTCGATAGGAGCATTGTGATGAAGCCATTCCTGCAAGGATTTGAGATACCTAAATTTGACAAGTAGTGTGGACTCGAAAATCTTGAAGATCATATTAGGGAATTCCATGTACATTTCATGGAGGTTTCCTAAAATGTCTCTTATCTAATGAGGCTCTTCCCTAGAAGTTTGGCTGGCCCAGCCATGGAATGGTTCTCTCATCTTCCACCCAAAATAAAAAAGTTCCAATAAATTGTGGAAGATTTCATGGAAAAGTATTCACTCAACATGGGCATGGATGTAAGCTTAGAAGAAATGTCCAACCTCAAGAAAAACAAGCGAGAATCAGTCACATCTTTCTTGTAATGATGGCGATCCAAGGTGAATACAAGAAAGTGGGCCATGCTAGAGGAACAAAAAGTAAGAACTATAATCGCAAATATTGAAGGAACTTTGGCCTTCCATCTCAAATTCTAGTGCATCACCTCCTATGATAAAAACATCTCCAAGGCTCTCAACATTGAAACAACCCTCATTACACAAGGGGGGATGCCCAATTATCAAGATAATCACCCATCCACAAGTTTCAATGACAAACCATGAACATGGGTAAAAAAAAAATGTTACCAATGATGGGGTTGTCAATGCTAAGGTTGTAATCAGTGCTCCAAAGCCAAACACATAACAACAAACATACCAAAAACCTTAGAATAATTCATAAAACACCCCTCGATCCAACACACCCCAACAGCAAACCAACCAGAAAATATTCAACAATGTCAATGATTAAGGTGGGCCATCCACAAGAAACCAATACCCTCCAAAGTTAAAGTACAGACCACTTGGAGAATCAGTTGAATCTATCATGAAGCAACTCATTGATGCCAACATCATCAGGCTCTCTTATCATTGAAAATTACCAGGAGCCTCAAATTAAGCCACCATGGTATAATGAGAAGCACCTATGTAACTTTCATAAGATAAAGGGGCACACCACATCTTGTTGCATGAAGCTCAAAAACCTAATCCAAGACCTCATTGAAAAAAAAAAACTACATGTCTACCCTTAGACAAGTACACCTTCATTATAACTAATGTATGTAGTGACAATGATGAGGATCACCTTACTAACCTACCCATGTTATTTAAGGATTCTTCCCTATTCATGATTTCCACTATGTCTTTTGATTCGAATAACCAAACCCATGAAATAAAATTAGTATATCCCCAACTAATAGACTATAACCAACTAGGACCGCCAATTTTAGAAACATTCAAAAATGATAAGGTGCTCTCATAATTCATGGGACTATAGGATAATGTACCTTGTGGGGACCACAAAGCTAGATTCAATATTGGACTGGACACACATGCATATTATGGGGAAATGATTGAATCCCTTAGTTGTCAGTGACTACAATATCTTGGAACAACTAAAGGAGAACCTCATCCAGATCTCCATCATGGAGTTGCTAAAAAAATATCCTGTACATAGGGAGATTCTAGAAAAAGCACTTGTTGAGTCTTTTGTACCCATAGACCTTGATACAGACTAGTTCTAGGCTATGGCCGAACACATCACCACACCACATCTCCTAACATTCTTTGAACAAGACTTCCCAGACCAGCCGTCTCACAAACGTGCACTTCATCTTGAAGTATTTGTCCATAAAAATAAATTCAAATGGGTCTTGGTGGATGGAGGTGCATGGTTGAGTATTTTCTCCCTCAAGCTAATAAAAAATCAAGGATTTTTTGAAGACATGATTGAAAACCAAAGGTATCACAATTAGGGCTTATGATGATCAAAAAAGGGTGTCTTAAGGCACCATTCAACTTCCCATCCAAGTAGGAACGATCATCATGGAAACTAATTTCCAAGTTCTTGATCTCGACCTCCGCTATAACATTCTTTTGGGGTGCCCATGGATCCATGGTATGAAATGCATTGCATCCACATTTCATCAATGTATTAAATTCCCCTATGAGAATCAAGAGGTGGCAATTTAGGGTTATCCCAAGCCATTTTCCTATTGCAAAAAAATGGAAGAAAATTTGTACAAAATCCCTAAATTCCCAAAGAATGATGAAGGCCCTACAACTCCCTACATAGATCTAGCTACCCTCACCTCCAATTTTGAGACAAAGACACCTACCATTATTGACATCTATGATATCAAAGTTATTATCCAAGATAAGGGGTGTGGAGAATACAAAATGAAGAAAAGTTCCTTTGTGATAGGGAGTTACCTCAATCTCCTAGGTCTCGTTGGAAACCACATCCAACTAGCACAACATCTCAAACATTTAGAGCAAACCCCTCTCAATTCAAAAGTTGGAGAGACCTAGGCCAAGAGGTGGTTGACGAAAAGGATATATCTAGTCTCCTATATCAAGATGAAAGACCTGTACCAACCCTTTCAAATGAATGATGCTAATAAAGGTTGAAAATCAATGTTGGGCATGGGATGTAACAAGAATGAAAGTCTTGGGAAGATTAACAAAAACTAATTAGAACCCATCATTACTATGAGGTGCATACAAAATATTTGCCTTGGATGTACCCCTTCGAGAATAACTGTATGTGGTAGAAGTCCCCCTATTAAAGTAGTCAAAACTCCTCTTCGGTTATAAGTATCCACAGGTCTACCTTTAGACAACTACACCTTCGATACAATTTATGTATGTAGTGACAGTGACAAGGATCACCTTACTAACCTACCAATATTGTTTGAGGATTCTTCCCTAATCATGATTTCCACTATATCTTTTGAGTCGAACAAACAAACCCATGAAATAAAGCTAGTATATACCCAGCTAATAGATTATGAGAAATGAGGACCACCACTTTTAGACACATTCAAAAATTATGAGGTACTCTCAAAATTCATGGGACTATATGATAATGTACCTTGTGGGGACCACAAAGCTGGATTTGACATTGAACTATACACACATGCATATTATGGGGAAATGATTGAATCCATTAGTTTCCAATGACTACAATATCTTTGAACAACTAAAGAAGACCCCCACCCAGATCTCCATCATGTAGTTTCTAAAAATTTCACCTACACATAAGGATATTCTAGAGAAAGCACTTGTTGAGTCTTCTCTACCCACAAACCTTGATATAGACTAGTTCCAAGATATGGTCAGACACATCACCATGCCACATCTCCTAACATTTCCTAAAGAAGACTTCCCAATCCAGCCATCTCACAATTATGCACTTCATCTTGAAGTATTTATCCATAAAAATAAAGTCAAACGGGTCTTGGTTGATGGAGGTGCAGGGTTGAATATTTTCTCCTACAAGCTAATATAAAATATGGGATTTTCTAAAGAAATTATTGAAAATTGAAAATGTATCACCATCTAGGCCTATGATGATTAAGAAAGGGTGTCTCAAGGTACCATTCAGCCTCCCATCCAAGTAGGACTAGCCAACATGGAAACTACCTACCAATTTCTTGGTCTTGACCTCCCTTATAACATTATTCTGGCTGCCAATGGATCCATGGGATGAAAGACATTGCATCCACATTTCATCAATGTGTTAAATTCCCCTATGAGAACCAAGAGGTCACAATTCATGGTGATCCCGAGCCCTTTTCCTATTGCAAAAATCTGGAAGCAAAGTTCTACAAAATCCCTCAAGTCCCAAAGAATGATGAAGGCCCTACAACTCCCTACATAGATCTAGCTACCCTCATCTCCACTTCTGAGACAAAGATGTGTGCCATTCCTGACATCTCTGATATCAAATTTATTATCCAAGATAACGGGTGTGGAGACTAAAAAATGAAGAAAAGTACCTCGATACAAACCAATTAAAAGCTATGGTCATACACATCACCATGCCACATCTCCTAACATTCTCTAAGAAAAGACTTCCTATCCCAACCATCTCACAATCCTACACTTCATCTTGAAGTCTTTGTCGATAAAAATAAATTCAAACAAGTCTTGGTGGATGGAGGTGAAGGGTTGAATATTTTCTCCCTCAAGCTAATATAAAATATGGGATTTTTTGAAGACATGATTGGAAAAATAAAAGATATCACCATCTAGGCTTATGATGATCAAGAAAGGGTGTCTCAAGGCACCATTCAACTTCCAATCCAAGTAGGACTAACCATCATGGAAACTACTTTCCAAGTTCTTGATCATGACCTCCCTTATAGCATTCTTTTGGGGTTCCCATGAATCCATGGTATGAAAGTCATTGCATCCACATTTCATCAATGTGTTAAATTCCCCTATGAGAATAAAGAGGTGACAATTCATGGTTATCCCAAGCCATTTTCCTATTGCAAAAAAATGGAAAAAAAGTTCTACAAAATCCCTAAAGTCCCAAAGAATGATGAAGGCCCTACAACTCCCTACATAGATCCAACTACCCTCACCTCCAATTTTGAGACAAAGACACTTGCCATTCTTGACATCTATGATATCAAAATTATTATCCTAGATAAGGGGTGTGAAGACTACAAAATGAAGAAAAGTGCCTTTGTGATAGGAGAGTTACCTCAATCTCCTAGGTCTCATGGGAAACCACAAATGGATAGAAAAAAATCTCAATCATTCAAAGTAGACCCTTCTCAATTATGAATTTGGGGAGACCTAGGCCAGGAGGTTGTTGATGAAAATGATATATCTAGTCTCCTATATCAAGATGAAAGACCTGTACCAACCCTTCTAATGGATGATGCTAAAAAAGGTGTAAAATTAATTTTGGGCATGGGCTATAACAAGAATGAAAGTCTTGGGAAAAAAACAACGACCAATTAGAATCCATCATTGTTGAGAAGTGCACTAAAAATATTGGCCTTGGATGTACCCCTTCGAGAATAATCGTACATGGTAGAAATCCCCCTGTTAAAGTATTCAAAACTCCTCTTCGGTTACCAGTATCCATAGGTCTACCCTTAGAGAACTACACCTTCAATATAACTGATGTATGTAGTGAAAATGATGAGAATGACCTTACTCACCTACCCATGTTGTTTGAGGTATCTTCCCTATTCATGATTTCCACTGTGTCATTTGAATTGAACAACCAAACCCATGAAATAAAGCTATTATATCCTAGATAATAAACTATGACCAACGAGGACTGCTAATTTTAGACACATTCAAAAATGATGAGGTGCTCTCAAAATTGATGAGACTACAGGATAATGTACCTTATGGGGACCACAAAGCTTGATTCAACATGGAATTGGACACACATGCATATTATGGGGAAACGATTGAATCCCTCAGTTGCCACTGACTAAAATGTCTTGGAACAACTAAAGAAGACCCATGCCTAGATCTCCATCATGCAGTTGCTAAAATATTTTCCTACACATAGGGAGATTCTAGAAACCTTGACACAAACCAGTTCCAGGCTATAGTCGAACACATCACCATGCTGGTCTAACACATCACCATGCCACATCTCCTAACATTCTCTTAACAAGACCTCCTAGCTCAACTGTCTCACAATTGTGCACTTTATCTTGAAGTCTTTTTCCATAAAAATAAAGTCAAACGGGTCTTGGTGGATGGAGGTGTAGGTTTGAATATTTTTTTCTCTCGAGCTAATAAAAAATCAAGGATTTTCTGAAGACATGATTGAAAAAAGAAAAGGTATCACTATCTAGACTTATCATGATCAAGAAAGGGTGTATCAAGACACCATTTAGCTTCCCATCCAAGTAGGACCGACCATCATGGAAACTACTTGCCAAGTTCTTGATCTCGACCTCCCTTATAACATTCTTTTGGGGAACCCATGGATCCATGGGATGAAATTCATTGCATCCACATTTCATCAATGTTTTAGATTCCCCTATGAGAACCAAGATGTCACAACTCATGGTGATCCAAACCCCTTTGCCTATTACAAAAATCTAGAAGCAAAGTTCTACAAAATCCCTTAAGTCCCTAAGAATGATGAAGGCCCTACAACTCACTATATAGATCCAACTACCCTCACTTCCACTTATAAGAAAAAGACACCCGCCATTCCTGACATCTCTAATTTAAAAGCTATTATCTAAGATAATGGGTGTGGAGACTACAAAATGAAGAAAAGTTCCTTTGTGATAGGAGATTTTCCCCAATCTTCTAGGTCCCATGGGAAACCACAACTGACTAGCATAGCATCTCAATCATTCAGAGCAGACTCCTCTCGATTCAAAAGTTGGGGAGACCTATGTCAGGAGGTGGTTGATGAAAATGATATATCTAGTCTCCTCTATCAAGAAGAAAGACTTGTACCAACCCTTCCAATAGACAATTCTAACAAAGGTATACAATTAATGCTTGGCATGGGCTATAACAAGAATTAAGTTCTTGGAAAAAACAAAAATGGTCGATTAGAACACATCATTGTTGAGAAGCGCATAAAAAATCTAGGCCTTGGATGTACCCCTTTGAAAATAACCGTATGTGGAAGAGGCCCCCCTATTAAAGTATTAAAAAATACTCTTCAGTTACTAGTACCTATAGGTCTACCCTTAGACAACTACACCTTCGATATAACTGATGTATGTAGTGATAGTGATGAGGAACGCCTTACTCACCTACCCATGTTTTTTGAGGATCTTCCCTATTCATGATTTCCACTATGTATTTTGATTTGATCAACCAAACCCATGAAGTAAAGCTAGTATATCCCCAAGTAATAAACTATGACCAATGAGGACCGCCAATTTTATACACATTCAAAAACAATGAGGTGCTCTTGGAATTCATAGGACTATGGGATAATGTACCTTGTGGGGACCAAAAAGCTAGATTCTACATTGAACTGGACACACATGCATATTATGGGGAAATTATTGAATCCCTCAATTGCTAGTGACTACAATGTCTTGGAATAGCTAAAGAAGACCCCCACCTAGATCTCCATCATGGATTTGTTGAAAAATTTTCCTACACATAGGGAGATTCTAGAAAAAGTGCTTGTTGAGTCTTCTATACCCACAAACCTTGATAGAGACCAATTCTAGGCTATGGTTAGACACATCGCCATGACACATCTCCTAACATTCTCTGAACAATAATTCCCAGCCCAACCATCTCACAACTGTGCACTTCATCTTGAAGTATTTTTCCATAAAAATAAAGTCAAACAGGTCTTGCTGGATGGAGGTGCAGGGTTGAATATTTTCTCCCTCAAGCTAATAAAAAATCTAGGATTTTCTGAAGACATGATTGAAAAAAGAAAAGGTATCACCATTCAGGCTTATGGCAATCAAGAAAGCATGTCTCAAGGCACCATTTAGCTTCCCATCCAAGTACAACTGACCATCATGGAAACTACTTTCCAATTTATTTATCTTGACCTCCCTTAGAACATTCTTCTAGGGCGCCCATGGATCCATGGGATGAAAGCCATTGCATCCACATTTCATCAATGTGTTAAATTCCTCTATGAGAACCAAGAGGTCATAATTCATGGTGATCCCAAGCCCTTTTCCTATTACAAAAATCTGGAAGCAAAGTTATAAAAAATCCTTCAAGTCCCAAAGAGTGATGAAGTCCCTACAAATCCCTACATAGATCTAGCTACCCTCACCTTTACTTCTAAAACAAAGACACCTGCCATTCCTGAATTCTCTGATATCAAAGTTATTATCCAAGATAATGGGTGTGGAGAATAAAAAATGAAGAAAAGTGCCTTTGTGATAGGAGAGTTACCTCAATCTCCTATGTCCTATGGGAAACCACAACTAGCTAGCACATCATCTCAAACAATAAGAGCAGAACCCTCTCAATTCATAAGTTGAGGAGACCTAAGCAAAGAGGTGGTTGACGAAAAGGATATATCTAGTCTCCTATTTCAAGACGAAAGACCTATACCAGCCCTTCCAATGGATGATACTAACAAAGGTATACAATTAATGTTGGGCATGGGCTATAACAAGAATTAAAGTCCATGGAAAAACAACAATGGCCGATTTGAACCCATCATTGTTGAGAAGTGCATACAAAATATTGGCCTTGGATGTACTTTTCCAAGAATAACCATACGTGGTAGAAGTCCCCTTGTTAGAGTAGTCAAATCTTCTCTTCGATTACCAATATCCACAAGTCTACCCTTATACAACTACACCTTCGATATAATTGACGTATGTAGTGACAGTGATGAGGATCACCTTACTGACCTACCCATGTTGTTTGAGGATTCTTCCCTATCATGATTTCCATTCTGTCTTTTGAGTCGAACAACCAAACCCATGAAATAAATCTAGTATATCCCTAGCTAATAGACT
Organism: Sequoiadendron giganteum; assembly: GCA_007115665.2. NCBI lineage: Eukaryota > Viridiplantae > Streptophyta > Pinopsida > Cupressales > Cupressaceae > Sequoiadendron > Sequoiadendron giganteum. The sequence continues at coordinate 40,987,419 of CM021106.1, read as the reverse complement.
ATGATCAATGAGGACCACCAATTTTAGACACATTTGAAAATGATTAGGCTCTCTCAAAATTCATGGGACTATGGGATAATGTAGGGTGATCCCACAAAGCTGGTTTACAATTTCTAGGAGATTCTAATTTTTGTTGAAATCACATATTTTTAGAAAATATAATGATTTAAGCATTAACATGTTCCATTTTCAGGATTTCAATTGAAGAGGATTTGATCAAACCACCTTATATGAAACCCCCTTGGATAGAACCCCCTAGTTTTAAACCATACCTACAACGAAGTCTCCTTTACACCTATCAAAATGCTGATAAAAAATCACTTTTGATTTAACTTTTGGGGGTTGAAATGAATTCATTTAAAATTTATTTGAAATGATCATGGTATTCCTCAGAATGAGCTATCCAATGAATATAATTTTAATATGTTTCGGTTTTATTATGTATGTGTTTTTTTAGTTTTATTAAACATATGCTTTTCATCAAAAGTCAAGATCTTTGTTCTACACATGTTGAAAAATAGTATATTATCAAAATACAATTTAAAAAAATATGTTCAGGTGGTGTATTGATGTCCTTGATCCATTGAAAAAATTAAATTTGAATTTCGATATATACAATTTTTTTTATGTTGTATACAGTCCGCCTATGTTTCAATTGTAATTGGTTTGACTTCGAAACTTGATTAAGGAAAAAATATTCAATAAAACACTATGAAACCAAATGAAAGTTCTAGATATTGTAGTTAAAAATCTAAATTCAAAAAAAAAAGAATTTTATCCTTGATACAAAAACATTTATGTTGTATATAGTGAGTGTCACTCCTTAAAATGTTGTTTTTTAGAAAAAAAAACTAGCTTTCAAAGGAGATGCAAAAATAAGTGCAATCGGATTCAAAAAAAATTGAAAAAAAAATATTTAGAATATATAGACAAAATGTAAAAAATCGCTAGTTTGCATCATCTTCAAATTCCTCACAGTTTAGCAACTATAGGACAGTGAAAGTGAAGATTTAGTTAAAAGAAATCGGTTTAGTGTCCAGTTTGCCCAAAAATTGTAAACCATTTTAGGGACCACTATAAATGTAATCAAATCTGCATCATATAGGATCCTAAAATCTAAGGTTAAAACTGAAGACTGAAATTCTATACGAGAATTCTAAGTAAACACGATCTCTAGATTTCTTTTCTTTTGTTGAATGTGTTGATTGCAAAACATTAATGAATTTCGATGTTTGCATATCACAAATGAAACTACCTTTTATATGTTTAGGAGACCTGCCACTAAGGGGTACGTCTCTTGAGAGTCCGCTCAAGGGACATGTCCCTTTGGGCACGTGGGTTCCATACACAACTGATTACCATTCGGTTAGTGTTATTTAACACACACATAACCTTATATGTGGTGAGTGCATAAGTTCCGATTTATTAAATGCAGAAATAACATTTCATTTAATACGAATTTATATATTTATGCTCATAAATTTGATTTCCAGAAATATGAAAATAAGAAGGATAATCTTGATCATATAAATAACGAAGATGATTTCAGCATTTGTTATTTATATTTGACCGTAGCTATCATCCATTAACACTCCCTCTTAGCTAGGGAAGATATTTCAAATCAAATAAGTAGAGATATCACCTTAACACGTGATATCTAAGATATGGTATGATTTCTCAATATTGTCAAATCACATGACATTCTTCATAACACATCTTTATTATTCAACACTCCCTCTTTAACTAGGGAGGATAACTTCCAAAAGTGATATCACCTAACTCATGATATCAGAAGATATGGTATGCTTCTGAAAGTGTCAATTCACATGACATTATCCATAACACATCTTCATTATGGTATGTGCACTGACATCAAGTCACATGATGTCTACCATAATTCATGGCATATCCACGGATATAAATATCCACCATGATTATCTCTTAAGGATCACAATGATCTTCATATGATATCAAGTCCCATGACATCCATCAAAAGTGTCCAAGAGATACTATCATGACATGTCCACAGATATCAAGTCACATGATATCTATCATGATAGTTTATCATTGTAGAGTCATCACTTTACAATGTCAAATACAAGTGTTCACTATCAGAAAGATCATCACCTTTCTATAATGTACACAAGGGGAGTAGGCCCATAAAGTCATGGAGTCACACACATGACAAAAGAGTTTACACATTAAACATCTTTATATATTAGTACAATTTATAAACAATTTGTATTTCAAACATAAACAATAAATTACATTTCAACCATACCAAGTTTCTTCTTGAAGTGCTCTACCTTGATTCAGGAGAGAGGCTTGGTGAGAATGTTTGTATTTTGATCATTTGTACTAATATACTCCAACTGGATCACTTTCCTTTCCACCACATCTCTTACATAATGATAGGGGATCTCAATGTGCTTAGATCTTTCATGAAAGATGGGATTCGTAGAGAGTTTTATGCAACTCTGATTATCACAATGAATAATTGTAGGATTCAAGGGCTCACCAAAGAGTCCCACAATAAATTTATGAAGCCACACTACTTCTCTTGCTCCCATCGAGGCTGCAATGTATTCAGCTTCCATTGAGCTCTGTGCAACTGAAGATTGTTTTCTGCAAATCCAGGAGATCATAGCCAATCCTAAATTGAAGCAACATCTTGATGTGCTTTTCTGATCGGTTACACTTCCAGCCCAATCTGAATCAGAGTACCCATGTAGATCTAGTTGATCATTCTTGTAAAGAATACCATATCCAATAGTGCCTTGAAGATATCTCAAAATATGTTTCACAACCATTAAGTGAATTTCCTTTGGTTCACACATGCACTGGCTGAGAACATTTATAGCATAGCAAATATCAGGTCTAGTGTTAACCAGATACATCAAGGATCCAATCATCTATCTGTAAAGGGTTGGATCTACACATTTGGATTCTGTTGTTGCTTCTTTCAATTTGTGAAGGTCGATTTCCATAGGTGTAGACATCGGTCTACAGTCCAACATTCCAAATCTTTTCAGAATGTCAATAGTATACTTCCCGTGATTTAGTATAATGCCTTCTGATTTCTTCCATACTTCCAAACCAAAGAAGTAGTGTAGAATACCCAAGTCTTTCATGTCAAATTTAGAAATTAAATCCTATTTCTCTTGAGCAATGAGGTGATCTTCTCCTATTATCAGCAGGTCATCAACATATAAAATAATTATAAGCATATCACCTTTGATTACCTTGAAGTAGAGATTGGAGTCAGCATCATTTTTGGAAAATCCTAATCCCAAGAGATAGTTGTCAATTCTTTCATACCAGACCCTAGGAGCTTGTTTAAGTCCATAGAGAGCTTTCTTTAGCCTACACACATGTGAGTTAGATTTATGTATCACAAAACCTTCAAGCTATTCCAGATAGACTTCCTCTTCAATGGTTCCATTCAGGAAGGCATTTTTCACACCCATTTGATGGATCTTCCAACCTTTAGCTCTTGCAATGGCTATTACTGCTCTCACTAATGTGTAATGGGAAATAGGTGCAAATGTTTCTTCACAATCAATGCCTTCCTTTTGAGAAAAACCACTAGCCACAAAATGTGCTTTATGTTTTTCTATACTACCATCAGCAACATGCTTGATTTTGAAGAGCCATTTAGAAGAGACAACAAATTTCTCTTTTGGTCTAGGCACTATATCCCATACATCATTCTTTAGGATGGACTGATATTCCTCCATCATTGCATCCTTCCAAGCTTGATGTCTGAAGGCTTCTGTAACACTGGCAGGTTCAGAGTTTATGATGTTGTTCATTAAAGCAACATACCTAGAGAACCGTTTGGGTCTTTTATACTCCCTAGACATTCTTTTAGGTGTTGCATGATCCTCTGCTTCTTTGATCATCTTCCTAGCCCAAAGTGGTCTCTTTATGCCGATGTCATTTGTATCCTCATTTGAAGTGGTAGGAAGTTCATGTGGCATTTCCTTAGGATGCTCCCTCTGAATTTCAGGAGCAGGTTCCATTTCAGGTATTCTAGGGGAATATTTTTCTGTCTCACTAGAACTTCTTGCCCTTTTGAATGCAATGTCTTCTTCAAAGATGACATCTCTTCTCAACTCAATTTGTTTCTGCCTGGGTATGAATATTTTGTATTCTTTGGAGGTTTCACTATAATGCACAAATACTCCCTTCTTTCCAAAAGGTTCTAGTTTGGATCTCTTCTCTTTGGGTACATGAATATAGACAAGACAACCAAAAATCCTAAGATGACTAATGTCAGGTTTTATGCCGGTAAAGGCTTCTTCAGGAGTTTTGTTATCAAGATGAGAATGAGAACACCTATTTTGGATATAGACAATAATCCTAGAGGCTTCTACCTAGAAAGATGTTCCAATGTTTTGGTCTAGCAACATTGCCTTAGAAGCTTCTACAATGGTTCTATTTTTTCTCTTAGCAACCCCATTCTATTGAGGGTTGTAGGCAATTGTGAACTCCCTCTTAATTCTAGAACTCATGCAAAATTTTTTAAAAATCTCAGAGGTATATTCTTTTCCATTGTCTTTCCTTAAGGTTTTTATTTTCTTTCTAGAGAAGTTTTCAGTGAGGGCTTTAAACTCTTCAAACCTTTTGAGGATTTCTGTTGACTCTTTACACTTAAGGAAATAGATCCAGGTTTTCCTAGAGAAGTCATCTACAAATATGACATAGTATAGAAATCCTACTTTAGAAGGTACAAACATGGGTCCACAAAGATCAGAGTGAACCAATTCTAACACATTAAGGGTTTTACTCGGGCTATTCTGAAAGGATCCCTTAGTATTCTTTCCTAGGGCACAACCTTTACAAGTTCCCTCATGAGATGGTTTTAGCTTGGGTAAGCCTATAACAAGTTTTTCCATAGAAGGTAGGGCACGAAAATGGAGGTGTCCTAATCTTCTATGCCAAATTTCATTTGAATCAATAGTGTCAAGGGTAAGGGCTTGTTTAACCTCAGTGCAAATTTTGTAAAGGTACCCTTGTCTTATGCCTATGGTATGGGATTTCTTTATAGTTGAGTTCTTAGGCCATACTAGAGCTTTACCATCCATAAATGTAACTCTGTAACAATTATCTTCAAGGGCAGAGATGGATATAATATTTCTCTTTATTCTTTGTACAAATAAGACTCCAGTGAGTTGCAGAGAAATCCCAGATTTCAACTTGATGGAACACGTTCCAACCCCTTTTACAGGGTATGCAAAATCATCCCCAATGGTTACTTCTTCATCATAATTTTTAGTCATGGATTCCAAGTGTTCTCTGAACCCTATGATGTGTCTGGATGAACCACTATCAATTACCCAGTTTTGAGTGTTGTCAGATACTTGATTAGAAAGGGCTGTATAGAACACAAGGTTCTCAATTTTCTTAGGTTTAGCCTCTGGTTCCCTAATAGTTTCTCTCATAAGTGAGTCTAGTTTATTATGTTTTACGATCATCATGATTCTAAATTTCCATGATGCAAAGTTATCTGCTCTTGCAAGACGATCTTCAAACCTGATCACAATTGACATTATGAAGAATGTGATGTGAATTCGATTTTAGAAAATACAAATTTCTTGAGCAATTTGATTTTAGATTTGATTTGGATTCACACAACGTGGCTCTGATACCATGTAAACTTAATCAAATCTGCATCAAATAGCATCCTAAAATCTAAGGTTAAAACTGAAGACTAAAATTCTATGTGAGAATTCTAAGTAAGCACGATTTCTAGATTTCTTTTCTGTTGCTGAATGTGCAGATTGTAGAACATTAATGAATTTTGATGTTTGCATATCATGAATGGAACTACCTTTTATATTTTTAGGAGACCCGCCACTAAGGGGTGCGTCTCTTGAGAGGACATGTATCCACATGTGGAGACACGTCTACTCAAGGGACGTGTCCCTTTGGGTGCGCGGGTTCCATACACAACCGATTACCATTTAGTTAGTGTTATTTAACACACACATAACCTTATATGTGGTGAGTGCATAAGTTCTGATTTATTAAATGTAGAAATAACATTTCATTTAATACGAATTTATATATTTATGCTCATAAATTCGATTTCTAGAAATATGAAAATAAGAAGGATAATCTTGATCATATAAATAACGAAGATGCTTTCAACATTTGTTATTTATATCTGACTGCATCTATCATCCATTAACAACTACAAAGCTACATTCGACATTGAACTGCACACACATGTATATAATGGTGAAATGATCGAATCCCTCAAATGCAAATGTGAAAATTTGACCATAACCTCTAGGTCTTTAAGTGAAAATTACACTGAGGCACTTTTAGACTCGAAAATAGTAAAAATAAAGGATGCATCCAATAGTAAAAACCTTTCTAAGTAATTGGAGGATGGGGGATTCAATCTTCCTCTTAGTGCTACTCATCAGGAAAAGTCGGCGGTCTTAGCAGAGAAGGCCAATTTGGTCAAATTGGGCACAAAAGAAACATTGCATATAACCTTTTATGCAGAATCATATTTGACAAAAGAACAGGGACTTCTAGCTACATTTCTAAGGGAAAGAAAAGTGAACTTTTCATGGACCTATGATAATATGCCAAGTCTTGATCCAAAATTTATGGTGCACCATCTTGCGATATATCCCAAGGAAAAACCAATGAAACAAAAGCTAAGAAAGATGCATCCTCAAATATAATTATTGGTCAAATTGGAATTATAGAAGCTCTTTGATGTTGGCCTCATATGACCAATTGATTATCAATATTTTTTTTCAAATCTTGTACCTATTTCAAATCCCACTAGGGGCATCCACATCTACACCAACTTCTAGGATCTAAACAGAGCATTTTCCAAGAATGATTTCCCCCTCCTAAACATATATATTATTGTGGATATTTTGGTAGGACATGAAATTCTATCACTAATGGATGGATTCTCAGGATACAATTAGATCATGATAGCCAAGGATGACCAACACAAAATGTCTTTCACTTGTCCATGGGGGACATATTGCTGGAATATGATTCCATTTGGATTGAAGAACACATGAGATACCTATCAAAGAGCTATGAAGCTAATCTTCCATGATATGATTCATAAAACTATGGAAGATTATGTGGATGAAATACTAGCGAAGTCATGAAAGCATCGAGATCACATAGCACCATTAGGATCCATTTTCGACAGGATAGAAGAATACAAGGTTAGGATCAATCCAAAGAAGTATGTCTTCAGGGTACAATCAAGAAAGTTACTAGGTACATTGTATCTATGAGATGAATCAAGATAGATCTCACCAAATTCAAAGCAATCCTCAAGATGGAGGCACCAAGGACACTGAAACAATTAAGGGATTTACAAGGAAGACCTCAGTCCATTTGTTGATTCATAACGCAATTATAAAATAAGGAAATCCTATATTCTCATCTAATACACAAGGGGGTAGCATATAAATGGGATGATAAATGTGATCATACATTCAACAAGATCAAGGAGTACTTACTCACACCACCAGTTCTTATGCCACCAATTCTAGGAAAACCCTTGATCTTGTATATATCAACAAGAGCAACAACCCTTGAAACTATCATAGCACAACATGATGAAAATGGGAAGGAGAGAGATATTTAAGACATCAATAGAACTATGGTGGGACATGAGCTGAATTACACATCCATTGAGAAGGATTTCTTAGTAGTAGTGTTTGCCACTCAAAATTTCACACTATAGGTTGGCACATCAGATAAAACTCAACTCCAAGATAGACCCTCTCAACTATCTTCTTTCTAAATAAATTCTCATAGGGCGAATAGCTAAATGGGTTATGATCCTAATAGAGCACAACATTGAGTATGTGGAATGAAAGGATATTAAGGGACAATCAATTGTAGATCAATTGGAAGAGGCACCAATGTATTTAGATAACCCACTTGTATGAGAATTCCCTGATGAGTCAATCTTTAACATAAGCATAACCCATCACTAGAAAATGTACTTTGATGGATCCTACACATAACATGGGTCGGGAGTTAGAGTCTTCTTCACTACACCACAAGCAGACTGCATACCCAAATCATACAAGTTGTCCTTTTCTTGCACAAACAACATTATGAAATATGAGGCTCTCTTCATAGGGTTGAGAATTGTGGCACAATGGAAGATCATGGCACTTAGGGTCTATGGAGATTCATAGCTTATCATCAACCAAGTCAATAAAAAATACCAAACAAAGGATGAAAAGTTAACTACATACAAGAAATTGGTGGAAAGCCTCAAATATTCCTTCATTGATATCACCTTCAAGAAGATAACAAGAGAAAATAATAGAGCAATAGATTTTGTGGAAACAACATGATCACTACTAGATGTCCCATGCAACGTCCCAAAGCAAGAATTCCTTGAAGAGCAGCTTCTTGTACCAGCATTCAAGCTACCAAAGTGTGAATTTGTGTGTGAACTTTTTGGTCCTGGTAACCTATGATTGTTGGAAAGAGACACTATAGTATCTCTTGATGTTTTGATTGATGGCAACTCAAATTGATGATCAGATCAACATATCATCATTTGATCACACTAGCAGATAGATTGAAGATTGATCAGGAAGAATAGAGTATCTGCTAACAAAGTGTCCATCGATCCATATGAATATTTCATGTTTTTTTTTGTGTTGCGCATATAAGGAATTCTTTTTTGGCATATTATCTTTGTTACTACTAAAGCATAGTGGATCGTATCAATTTGTGTGGAAGTTAGAAGATCCGATTTGCTTATTCTCAGTTTTCTTGTATTAGAGCCAAATTCATGAATGTATTATGTCGTAGATGTATAAGGAATAATTAACTAAATGTTTTTGTGCTCGATCATGTTTGTTTGGGTCCCCTCTATGTCATAACTAACTTTGGAGGATGTGCATAAAGATTTAATTAAGAATCTATCTAACAGTGGTAATTATTTTTTATGTTCTATTGAAGCTAACAAAGTGTAATTGAATTCTATGTGTAGACATGCAAAAATAACAATCATGCATCATACAAATTAACATTCATTTCTTCTATTAATCAATTAAAATATTTATTGATTAATTTCCTAAGGTTCATTAAATAAATCAAATTATTTAAATCCTTATGTTCTTCTCATTTGATTTAATCAATCAAACTGATTTAATCAAATGTCAAATCCCTAAAATCCCCTAAGTTAATTAATCTAAATTAATTAACTTCTAATCATAATTATCATTCTCTAGCTTTTGACTCAACTAGAGTCAAATCCAAACTCTTAACTAACCCACCCACTTGCACCAATAAATCATTTATTTGATTTATTATTTCCTCTAATAACATTCAAAATGGAATCAAAATGGAATATTCTTCCAATTTGAATCTTCCCCCCAAAAAGGGACTTGTCCCTTCCAACAAGGTTTTAAATGCTATTTGCACAAGTCAACATAGCATTTATTACACCTTTCATCCCCCCAAAACATGTCAAGTCTTTCAAATTCAAATTTGAAAGTGGCACATTGGCCAAGACTTGCACATTCCTCACCCTCTCACAGCTTGACAAGTGGCACCTTGTCATTGGCTTGTGAATTATCCCACATACATCCAAAATCTCTCAAACTCCTACCCTTGAATCTATAAATGCAAGGCAAAACAACTCAATTGGACACAACACATTTTCATGCAAGGTCATTCTCTTCACTTGAGAATCAATCTTGCTCTTCATCATCTACAATCTCCAATTTGAACACTATCATTTTAGGCAACTTGAGATCACTAAGCATCTCATTGTCTATCATCTATCATTTGGCAATTTTTGCTTATCAAGGGGGTGGGAAAGGGCTTTTCTTTCCACATTTCAAAAGGCACCACTCCCACTATGGGATAGATATGGATACTGTTTTAATATGCTTTCAAGTTTTCTTATTTGGTCTTTTAAAGTTTTGTTTAGCATGTTAGACAAGATTCATTATCTCATAGGGATGTTGTAATTTGCTAACAATGCTAACCTTATGTCAATATTATAAGCAGCATTTTGCAGATTTTAGCATCCTACAAATGGCGCTAGAAGGAGGGCTCTACTTGGATTCATGAGAAAACAACTTATTTTCTGAGACAAGCAATAACATTGATCTATCATATGATAAATTTCTTACAGTTTGTATCTCCATAACTATGATTTCATGATACATATGTTGTCTCAGATCTGGTTTATGTTCTTTTTTTTTTGTGGTCTATTAACATTGGCATAATATTTTGTGTGTACTTTTGTCTAATGGTTAAGCTCTGATTTAGAAAAGACCAGCTTTCTATCTTTGTGAGCATGTTTGATAAAGCGAGGAAATACGCTTCAAATAAATGCATAGTCTTTCCTAAAGATCTTTCAAGGATTTTTCAGTGTCTTTGAGCTTTTATGCGCAGCCTCAAGCTTATTTTTCAAATCTACACTTATTCTTTGTTCAATGCTATGCAAACCCTATAGCTCATTGATTTTTTTTGTCCTTGAGAAAAAGATCGCATTCCATATGATCAATCTTTTTAGTCATGTTCTTTTTCTCAGCTTCTTCCTAAATAAAGCAATCTCTTGGAAGATAAACACCATTCTTCTCCCTTGCAGCATGCACATCTTGTTTCAGCCATTCAATATCCATATAAAAATCTTTAATGAAGGCAGACTTCATCATTTTCTGATCAACCTCTGGTTTGTCCTTTATGTTTGTAGCACGAAAAGCATAATTTAGTGTGCTAAGAGTTTCTTCGAGGAAATGGACCGATGGGGATACTGTAGCAATTATGCAAGTCTTTATTTTTCCACCAAGAGAGTCTCTTAATAACCTTGTTAGTTTGCTATCTCTATAAGGCACATGACCTAAATGCTCTACAAGTGAAGTTATCACATGGCCAAGTGTAAGTGGGCTCTTATTGATCTCCCATGCTTCCCTTGCTCTACTCTCTCTGACACCAGAACATGATATATTTTCTGAGCCAGCCAAATCTACAAGATTAAGCTTTCCACACCTAATAAGCTCCTCCCCCTCCGCTATGGCTTCTTTTATGTGAATAGTAATATAGAATATAGAGTGTGAAAGACTACTCTGCTTACTTAACAAATTTTTTGCAGTGTGCCTCTTGGAAGATCCTCATTTTATCAGATTATATATCTCATTTATACTATATACAATCTCCTCTTCTAGGAATCTCACTGAATGCGTTTATGGAGGATGGTGTGTCTAAAGTAGATTTCTTTGAGCTTGTACACCACGTGAAACATACAGCCCAGTCAAGCCATGTGTAATATAGCTAACACCTTGCAGGATGCACAACTTTGTTTTGAGGTAGTGAACGTTGATAGGTATAGATTGGGTGTCGCTGCTGCATGTGTAGGATGTTTATGTATTGCTTTCTAAGTATTCCACTCTAGATCAATGCTAGATCTTTGTTTCTATTTGAATAACTTCTAAATCTTGAAAATCTTTGCTAGCTACTAACATAGCGGTACCAAGGTCAATCATAGTAGGACCGAAACACTGGTTCCTTGACAGGTTTAATTTCTTCAATGGCTATGGCGGTCTCGGGCTCAAATCAAGACGGTGGAAAAACACAAGCCTTCTCTTCAAATCTTAGAATAGCAACCAGTTGAAAGCTTGGGTGCTCCAAACCGCTAAAAGAACATATAGTAGCCTGCTCTTCTTTATTTAGTCATACCAATCACGTAGTGGTTATTTACAAATAGCTTGAAATCTCTTTTCCTTGGCAGACATGGGAAGACTTCTATGGGCACGTGCTTCCTCGGAAAGAAAGATCTAGATGCGCATTGATCAGAAAATCCCATCGATCTACCAGGAAGTGAGGACGCAGGTCAAGGCTATGGAATCCAGCTTAAACGTACCAATCACATTTTCTAAAAAAAAATGTTTAGTGTCTATCTTTTATGACTATGTTTGCCCTTACGGAGATACATTTTATTTTTTCTCTCTAAATACGTTCATTTCCTTTTGAAATAAATTCATCTGAATGATACATTATGTAAGTTTGTCGCTGTCCCAACTTGATGTGCTTTGTGAAGTCGCCATCCTCTCATGATTAATGCAATAAAGTGTCATTCAAAACACTCTTCCAGGGACCAGCACTTCTAGAGCCTAGCGCCACTGAGACCAGAGTATCAAGTGGGATTGATGGGAAAAGAAGAAGTGTGGCAGAGGAGTAAATAAGGTAGGTGGAGTATTCATAAAGTTGCGCACCTCGGCCATCTCAATGAAAATGGCCTATTACACTAGATTGAAAATTTCCAAGAAATCTATTCATTCACTATTTGAAAGTTCATGAGAAAAATATTTATTCACTGAGATGCTTCTTCATCTGGTCCAGCAACTTAGTTGGTCCTCATGTATAGTTGACCTATGTTGTGCCTTAAATTCCCTATGTTGATGAACTTACGCCATTATTGTACATTGCAGAAAAATCTTTCTTGAGATCTTTATTAGCTATCATCCTTGTGAGTGGTGATCTACGTCTATTGGAGGATAGCTGAGATTTCCTATACCCACATCAAATCGCTACTGCATATGATGTCATTTATTTCCTGATGGTTGCATATTGACTATTGAATTTTAATTTCGGCACAACTTTCATTTTTATTTTTTTAAACATCCATATTTATTTCGATTTGATAAATATTTACTTGAACTCAAGTCGAAGCTACCAATGTTGTGCAGAACATTAATGTTTCTTAATCCCTTTTTTCTCTTTAAATTATTGCATGGTCATCCATTTATTTGAAACTTTGGCATATGTCATGCAGGTGTTGGGCTCCACACTTCATAAAATATTACTTGTTTAGGGAAGTGTTCTACATTTGAGTGTTGTTTACTCACTGGAAAGTCTCAAATCTTATAAGAAAATCCTTCTTTAATGAGACATTGGTCAAAAGTGTTGACTTTACTACTTACCGGAAAGGGGATAAAAGTCTACATAAAGTTTAGCATTGGAGTTGGGCATCGGAGTTGAATGGAGGCAAACTAATCGAAGTTGGAAAAATTGAGACATGAAAAAGCATTTTTTAATGCTAAGTTGAGGTACATCTTCCATTCACTACCCTTTTTTTCTGTTTTAAACCAACTCACATTTCTCTTTGGGTTTAAAATTAACCACTTGACTTGATCTTTTCAAAGTTGGTTAAAAAGAACCTTAGAAATTCACTAGATTTCAATTTGGATTTAAAATTGAACAAGGAAAGCTTCACACTTGGATTTTGGTGCTTAAAACGAATTCATCACTGCTTTTTGGACTTAAAATGAACAACTGTTTGTCATGCTTTGTAATCTTTTTCAAAAAGTAATATCATCGAAAAGACGTATGCACTTCTCTCGCGCCTCATGGCGACCTTGAGAATCAAAAGTCTTTTCCTGATATTAAGTTGTGAAAAATATTGCCTCCACAGTTCGATTTGGGATCTAAAATTGAACAAAACATGCGAGTGTGAGCACGATATACTGTGGAGGTTCTCCCCTTTGTTTTTCAACAAAGGTTGTGTGAACGACGGGATATGTTAGCTCGCTATTTGTTTATCTTAGAGGGCCTACCTTGTGGGAAAAAGTACTCACCCAAGGGAACGACCCAACCGGGAACATGCTAAAGCCAAGCGACTTCCACCCGAGATATAAGTGTGGATATTGGAACAAAGGGCAATATCACAAGGATTATTCCGATGAGATGGACAACAATGGACTCTTGCCGATGTTGGATAATCCCCCACGAACGGAATGCCCGAATTAGAACCCCTTGTTTAGAAATTGGCCAAAACCTTATCTATCTTCTTGGTGCAAAAGGTCATGTCCTTTGAATTCACCCCACGTAACATGCATTCTTGTTGTGGAAATGGAAAGTATGCCATGGGAGATTCATGGGTACTAATGCTTGGCTGACCCGAATAAGCGAGTGTCATGGAGGGGAGCCAGTGTGGTCAAGCATTTAGCCATTCGCACAAGATATGCGCAGCTGGATTTATCCAAGTGGGAACCCAACAAGGTATTTTCTTATCAACCTAGGAGTGTGAAAGTGCTTGGAAAGAACACATTGCTTGATCTTGAAAAAATTTGGAAAACAAACATACACAAGAGCCTCAAATTTCAAACACCTTGGAAGAAACAAATATCCTTTGATGAATTTAAGCACTCTTGCTTTCCCTAGGGATCATATCCTTAGAGGTTTCTAAGTGTTTGAATTCTATCGTCATTTGTTTTCACTAAGGATAAACCTAGGAAACTTTTGCCCTAATTTCTTTGATTTCCACATAATGGACATTGTGGGATGAAAAGAAAGCAGGACATTAGACATTCAGTTTGAAAACATAATCAAGCAAGTGACTTTGGTAAAAAGGATTCACTAAACAAGATAAAAGACAAATTTGATTACACATGTGTTTTCTAACATGATCAAAATCCCAAAACCGAAGTTCAAAAAGCTTAGTCTGAAAGCTAGTGAGGAGCATCTTGAGATCCTGAATTGTTTGAAAGGTTTGCTTTCCTCCCATAGGAAATATAGCGTGTTCTTCAACACCGAAGTCTTGTAAGAAGAAGTGTTATTCTAGGTCAAGTCTAGGATCAAATTCAATCACTTTCATCCATCTCTCAACCATCAAAATCAGTCAAAAATCACCTCACCAACAGCTCTTGGAATCTTTGACATCTTTTATGCTAAACTTCTAGGAGAAATCAAATCACTTTGTTTTAAAACTAGTCAAACCATCATCCTATACACGAGTTCTCTCTTGGATAATACAACTTCCTAGGGTTTACGAGTTCATCTTGTTTGGCTTAACACACCTAGCCAAATTATCAAATCATCACCTCATTTGACTTGACACACTTAGTCAAACTACCATCTTGTAGGAGTTCACTCTATGGATAACACAACTTCCTAGAGCTTTACGATTACATTCATCACATTTTGTTTGACTTAACACACCTAGTCAAACCATCAATCCAATCACGAATCAATCAAATCAAAGTCCTAAAAGTTTTAGCATTTCTTTCAAAGTTTCTTTAAGAGTTCCATTCATCCATATCACTCATCTTTCGTTTATCTCATCCTCATCATCGCTTTTGATCCTTCAATTATCCTAGTTCTTCACTTCTTTGAACCTAAGGTTTAGACCGATCTAAAGGATTAGAGGTTCATCTCTTACATTCTTGAAAATTGATCTTCATTTTATGGTTCAAACTCGATCTCAACACAAGAGGGACATGGAATATAAATTTGATCCATCCATCATGAGCAATTCGATTCAACCAAACTATCCAAGCCTTGCAATACCATTTGATTTTCAAAGCTTGTACAATGCATACATGGGAGCATTATCTCATACAAACATCAATGGTACAACAAATATGAGCATACCCAATCCAAATTTTGGAACACCTTTCCCAATGATAGATTTAAATCTAAGTCCAAATCTGCAAATCTATCAACCAAACACTCAATGCATGAGTTTTCCAAACATCATCCCACCAAATCCATACATACCAAGTGCAACTTTACCAAACATGACCATTTCAAATCCACACTTGGTAAACTTTGGGGTCGACATGTTTGCAAATCCCCCTAATGTTGTTCAAAATCCTAGCAATATATTGGCAACTCCATATGTTGATTCAAGTCAAGGTAACACCATGCAAAATCAAAGATACCTAAATCAAGGAAATATGATTCTAGACCACAATAATGTTCAATTTCAATCCATCATGCCAAATCAAAATATCATACCAAATCATTCCATTTTTCCATCGATATCACAAAAATAGATGGAAACCATCCAAGCAACCCCAACAATCAACACCATTCCCATTCCACCACCACCACCACCACCACTGCCGCCAAAACACAACACGACTAATTCATTCTCCATCATGTTGCAAGCCGCTCAAGAAGCTTCCCACAAAAAGGCACCCCAAGCCCAACAAGCTACATAGCTAGTTGCTTAGCAAGCACAAGCAGCTCAAGTAGCCCAACAAGCACAAGCGCAAGCAGAATTCTACGCACTATTGCAATCAATCCAAGAAGAAGTAGCACAACAAAGAGCCCAACAAAAAGCATTGTTGGCACAAAAACAACATGACAAACAACAAGCGTTGTTGGCTCAACAACAAACGCAGGCCTTACTCACCCAACAAAGCTTGCAATAGATTCCCACCGCAATTGTTGAAAACAATGATCAAGATCTATCCATCAATGAACACATTGAAGATGTTCCCATCTCATTCAATGATCAAATCATCACACACCAAGAGTCACTTTTCAATCACGATCAAAACTCACTCACGATACCCAACAATGATCCAATCCAAGAAACATTAACATCATTTGATCCTATGTTTGAGAACATTGACAATCCCTCCACCAAAATTGTTGAAAACAATGATCAAAATCAATCCATCAATGAGCACATTGAAGATATGTCTACCCCATCCATTGATCAAATCATCGTTCATCAAGAGCCACTTTTTAGCGATCTATTTCAAGATGTGTTACAATTATTTGATCCCATTGACATAATCTACGATCCATCGACCAATGATAATGTTGAAAATGTCTCTACATCACCTAATGAGTTAGAGGACATATCTCAAGAACATATTCCAAAGCATGATCAAAATCTTCCATCAAGGTCTAGCAATGGCCCTTCCAACAACATATTGACATCCTTTGACCTCATGGTTAAAGATATTGAAGGAATCCCTATCTCAACATTTGATCCAAATCCTCTCAAAGTTCAAGAGAATATTGAGCCACTTCCTAATGAAGATATCCAAGAAAGAAGTCCATTCTTTGAAATTGACCCATGTCAAGAACTTGATCCAAAGCATGTTGAAAGCAATTCCAAAATCACTCAAGATCGAGAATTTGTATCTCCAAGCTACTACAACGATATAATGGACACTCTCCTATCTATACAAGATGTTGCAAATGATGACCATATCCGCATAGGACATACTCCTCCATCTACCCATGAGATGCTTTCTTTGGATGGACACATGGATGATCTTCAAAAACAAGAGTCTCATACTCTTCAAATCATTACCAACGAACAAGAGTCTCCTACTCTTAACATTTGTACACATGATCAAGATGTAGAAAAATACAGAGACATATCAGAAATGGGTCATGAAGAAGGTTTCTACAAAAGTTGTGAATCAGAAAAATCATGTGAAAGCATATCAAGAATAAATCATGAGGAAGACTTTTACAATGACAGTGAATCATCAATACCTCTGGAAGAAGCACTACAAGATCAAGCCAAAGAGATCAATCAGGAATTTATCCCACATGTGGAGGATCCTATCACTTATAAAGTTGGATCACTCACCTTTCTTAGAGCAAGCTATCTCGTCAATAAAGAAGCTGACACTTTTGAAGATCCACCACAGAGCAGAGAAGGATTAGCACCTTGTTTCCAAGGTAAATCATATCCTATGGCAAATAAAATGTTTCAACAGATGAATTATCAAGGCAAGAGGATTAGGCCTACATGAACAGGGTATCCTAGAACCAGTGCAGATTTTTGGCAATCCTAAGCATCAAGGCCTTGGTTACTCAACAATCAAGGGATCTCAACATATCAGTAATACTATCACCATACTAGGGGCAACTTCGTCTCGAGCAAACGTCAACATAGGGAGCACGAAGAATCCTTATGATGAAACCAATGCCAATACTACAACCCGCCATGCCATGAATCTTCATCCACCCATCACCCCATCCACGAATTGGGACCAACATCAAAAGAAAGACTTGAATCAAAGCATGAAGAACATTATCAAAGAAAAAGAAGCTAAGAAGCATATTGGACAAATCAAGTACATATGGATACCAAAAAATACAAAGAAAGATTATCCCTATCAAACTCCATCAGTCAAAGAAACTATGGGGCAAAATAAAAATGGGGCAAGTATCCATCAAAGACGTCCACTAAAGCAAAATAAAGCTTCTCAAGCAACATACAAAGTGTATCAAGCAGTTGGTCCTAATTCCATGCACACTTCCATATCCACCCATTACTGCTCATCTTCCCAAGTTTGGAGAGTCAAAGGTTCCAAACTGTCGACCAATCCATCTTTTATCCCTAAACACACTCCATCCACGCCTCCACGCATGATATCCGATTCACACATTGACCATGTGTTGGCAACGACCCTTCATCATAAGGATTCAGAAGGCACTCTATCGCGATGTGCGCACAAAGATAGAGTTAACTCCAGTATTATTAAAGCAGAACAAATTTCTCAAAAGTTGCATTCAAGTGCACATATCTTGGCAAGACAACTTCTACAAGCAGGATATCAATGGCACATTATGAAAGAAGCATCAACATCAACACCACCAGGTGGTTCAACATCAGCTTAAAATCTCTCAGAAAATACAAAAAAAAAAGAAAAAATGTCCTTAAAAAAATGGTTACCTTGATGAAAACCTGGCAAACAGGCATCCTGGTGACAACAAAAAACTACAAAAATACAAAAAATCCAAAAAAATCAGAAAAAAGGATTGAAAACAGTAAAGAAAAAAATCATCCTCTAGTGAAAACCACTTTGGTGGCGCTTTGGATAGGTACCATGATGAAAACCTGGCAAACAGGCATCATGTGTAGAATCGAGCATCTACATGCACCAGTTCAGAGGAAAGCATCTTATCGCATCCATAATAAAGCCAACATTTCATCCATAATAAAGCCAACATAAATCCGTTCATCCATGAACCGTTTATCCAACCCATGGCTATCTCTCTACCTTATCTTGATCTTGATGAAGGTTTGGTAAACGCTTTACACTTGTTTATGGTAAACATCTTGACATGGGTTATTTTCATTGATCCCATCTTACCCAATGCTATCTGAGCAATATCTGAATGAGCGTCCTCTATTCTGAACACCCTTACCTTAACACAAGATAATCCTTGGCATCCTCTGCATGCTTACCATATCCATATCCATTCATCCAAGAATCCACCCATGGTCGTTCAAACATTGCTAGACACTGGGGGCAGATGTTTGCATCTTGCTTCAGGAATAAATCTTGATATATATCATCCAACTTATGTGGTGATCCAAACATTGGCAAATGTGAAATCAAATTGGCCAAAGCATTTGTGAGCCAAAAATCCAAGTCATTAGCCCATGGCATATTTTGACAAGAAGACATTCCTAATCAAGCTTTATCTTTCATGGAATATCCATCTAAACAATCAATATCAGTTGCATCTAATGCGCACGTCAGCGTAACATCAAATCATCAAAATAATTTTGTTCCAAATCAAGTTTTATCGATCTTTATCAATCGAATCCAATCAATCATCACCTTGTTTGACCGAACACACTTAGTCAAACTATCATCTTGTGCACGAGTTTACTCTAGGATAACATAACACAGCTTCCTTGGGTTTACAAGTTCATTATCATCACTCTGTTTGGCTTAACACACTTAGCCAAATTATCAAATCATCACCTCGTTTGGCTTAACACACCTAGCCAAATTATCCTTTTTGTACGAGTTTACTCTGGGATAACACAACTTCCTGGAACTTACGAGTGCATTATCACTTTTGTTTGACTTAACACACTTAGTCAAACTATCAATCCATCAATCCGATTGATCAACATTAAAGCTTGGTTTTCAACAAAATCCCAAAACAAAGCACTGATATCATATCATGTCCATATCCGAATCGTCAAAATCATGCGAAAAGCCAAAAACATTCAAAAAAACTCATCAAAAATTCAAAAACATTCAAAAAATTCGTCAAAAAACTCAAAAAACTCAAAACAGTCAAAAAATCAAAAATCCAAAAACATCCAAATCATCAAAATCCAAAAACATGTCGAAATATCAGAAAATCTTCAAAAAATTTCATCATTGAGTCTTGTTAGTTTTTCCACCTTGTCGAACTACGTCGTCTCTGAGCTTGAACGTAGGCAAGGTTGATCTTTGATCATCCCCCGAGACAATTAGGTCATTCTTTATGCGTCCGTCGCATTGGCATCCGTTTGCCCATCCTTTAGGCGTCTGTCGCAATGGCATTCGTTTGCTTATCTTTGTTACATTTAGGTTAGTCTTTCAGGCGTCCGTCGCATTGGCAATCCGTTCGCCCATCTATCTTTTCATTGAGTCAGGTTTGTCGTCTGAACTATGTCGTCTCTGAGCTTAAATGTAGGCAAGGCCATCCTTGATCAGCCCCCGAGACACAAAATACCAAAAACATTCATAAATCTTGAAAATACCAAAAACATTGAAAAATCTTGAAAATACCAAAAACATTTGTAAAACGTCTCAAAATTCCAAAAACAGCCTCAAAACATTTGAAAAAACCAAAATGGTGCATCCATTTCATCTCGCTTTCACCCATGATTTTCATCACTCATAATAAATCATCGTCATTTTCACCCTTTGGTGAGTCAGTCAGAAGCAAGTTTAGCAGGTTCCAAAGTGAACTCCCTAATCATCAAAGTCTCAAGTCTAAGTCAGTAAGTTAGCAAGTTGGTCAACTCAGAGTATCAATAGCTTATCACCCAATCAGTCCCACCAAAACCCTGATCACTACATGTCCTAGGATGAAGCTTTCCGGTGATGGACATAAGCATCAAGTACCCCATAGTAATTAGTCTTGGCTAGCGATACAAAGAACATTAGCTTGTTTGTTTACTTTATTTTGGTCTTTTTGACTTATCTTATTTTGCGCTCATTCCAAGGACCTCTCGATGATGCCTAAACAAAACAGGTTTAGAGAGAAAGGAATGGGGCAATGATCATTATCTTTTTATCTGCTGTGCTTGTTGGATGTTCTTGTAAAATAACTTGGCGAATACTTTCTTTGTTGGGTCCGTCCTAGCAAGGTTTCCGTATGTCAAGTGTGAACAAGATCACTCCTATCTGATTGCCGAGTCAGAGTCCATCACACTAGGCGCAACGCCATCCTGGTTCTTAATACCTTGATGCATTGCACCTATGTGTGTTATCAAACATAAAGAAAGTTACGCTCTTTATCTCCCATTCCTGGATAAGCAATACATCATCATCTTTCATCATCATCTCTAATAAAGTTGGCTTGTTGAAATTTTGCATCTTCTTGGATTCAAGGGTTCATCCCTCTCATTCTTCTACCTTCTTTCACGCTAACAATGCATCCATCCTACATCCATGCTGCATTCATCCTCTCATCTTGCATAATCACGTCATATCATTATAGGACAACATCATCCATCTCATCCATCTCACATGCATCGCATAATCATTTAACATGCTTAAAATAATATAGATTTGTTATTCTAAGCATCTTTTGAACATCTCATTTACATCATCATTATCATATAGTCTAACCATCCATACATCCATTTTGAACCTCTTTGTCGCGAGATCCACCTCAAATTGTATCTTTTCGCTCGATCTCTCGAGGGGGCAATGTACTAACGTACTTATTTTCGCTGGGGCATCCGAAAAATCTGAATTTTTTTTAATTTCGATGTCAGCGGCATCATTCTTTGAACCAATGCAACGAGTACATTGCTTCAAAGAGGGGCAAAATGTAGACATGCAAAAATAACAATCATGCATCATACAAATTAACATTCATTTCTTCTATTAATCAATTAAAATATTTATTGATTAATTTCCTGAGGTTCATTAAATAAATCAAATTATTTAATCCTTATGTTCTTCTCATTTGATTTAATAAATCAAACTAATTTAATCAAATGTCAAATCCCTAAAATCCCCTAAGTTAATTAATCTAAATTAATTAACTTCTAATCATAATTATCATTCTCTAGCTTTTGACTCAACTAGAGTCAAATCCAAACTCCTAACTAACCCACCCACTTGCACCAATAAATCATTTATTTGATTTATTATTTCCTCTAATTACATTCAAAATGGTATCAAAATGGAATATTCTTCCAATTTGAATCTTCCCCCCAAAAGGGACTTGTCCCTTCCAACAAGGTTTTAAATGCTATTTGCACAAGTCAAACATAGCATTTATTGCACCTTTCATCCCCCCTAAACATGTCATTTCATCCAAATTTGAATTTCAAATTGGCACATTGGCCAAGGCTTGCACATTCCTCACCCTCTCACACTTTGACAAGTGGCATCTTGTCATTGGCTCATGAATGATCCCACATTCATCCAAATCTATCACTCTTCCTAATCTTGAATCTATAAAATGCAAAGCATTTCAACACAAATCATCCAACAACAAACAACACTTACTCATTGCAAGGTTACTCTCTTCATTTGAGAATCAATCTTGCTCATCACAACACCATTTGCTTAGCAATAACTCATTCTCATTGCAAGGTTATTCTCTTCACTTGAGAATCAATCTTGTTCATCATTTGGCAATCTTGCTTATCAAGGATTGGGAAAGGGCAGCTTTCTACACAACTAAGTTGCACCAATCCACTATGGGATAGGTTTATTTCATGGTTTAGATGCTTTGTTTAATTTTGTTGTTTGGTTGCATTTGAATCATGAAGTATTATCTCATAGGGATAGGAATTTCTGTTTATGTTGTTTTGTCATTGTGCTAACTATTTGTGATTTTCAGCCCACACTATGTTAAAGAGATATATATAATATCATTTGTATCATTTGAATGTGTGTATGAATTGCGATGCGATGTGAATTGTGAGTTAGAGCAGAGCAAAAGAGTGATTAAGCACAATTTCACTTGCACATAGAGAATTTGTTCTGTGAGAGTGAGAAGAATAGAGAAAAAGTGCAAAATCAGTCTGTAGGAAAAAAAGATTGTATATTGTACCTAATTGGAACTATAATCAGGCATATTTAGATGCTATTTATCTCAGTTCAAAAATCTCAGATGGTTTTAATCTGACTTTCATTGTAAGGCAGTGAGCCTTCCCTTTGATTAGTGAGCTCTAGGCAGTGTGCCTAAATGCAAGTGCATGCCCCTTATTGTAATCTTCATTTGAGTATACTTAGATTAACTTGTGGATTGGCCATCCACCATTGGTTTTCCCCTAATAGGGTTTCCACAAAAAAATCCTTGTGTTATGGTGTTGTGTTCATTTGATTCACATTTATGAATTATGGTTGAATGTTGTTAATGCTTTGAAGTTAAAGGTTATTAAAATTAATTTTTGGACAACATTGATTCACCCCCCCTCTTAGTGTAGCTTGTTTCCAGCAATTGGTATTAGAGCTAGTTCCTCTGAAAGAAGTCTAATTAGATTGGGGAGATATTGGAAGGTGTTCTAATTGATTCAAGCAGTCTTCAACAAAAAATTTTGGTGGACCTGGATAATCTTGATCAATCAAAGGCTGAAGTTCATAAATTGTAAGAAAACCTCTCAGATGCTAAGAAATTCTTTGAGTCTTTAAAAGACAAAATCAATAATTCTAGAGAAAAGAGAAAGGAACTCTACAATCAGATCAAGAAGAGTCATAGTCAGAGCATTGAAGAAGAACAATTCAGTCAAGCCCTAAAATAAAATATAGAAGAATGTGAAAATATTACCAAAGATAATATAGTCCTAAAGCATGAGATGGAATCTATCATGATGAAGCTGACCAAGGAGATTGAAGACATAAATAAAAATGAAGAGAATATAGCACAATCCCTGAAAGAAAAATCTGAAGTATGCAGCCAATTGGATGATGAATTGGAACAATATAAAAATAGTGAAGAAGCACTTGAAAAGTGGATGGATGATAAAAAAAATGAACTTGCTACTGAAAATGAGTACAAAGATAAGTTCAAAGCTAGCTCTTCCATGCTTGATGGACTAATTAGCAATCAAAGGACTCATGGTGACAAGTGAGGTCTTGTATATGAAGAAGGAGAAATTTCCAGATTTGAGTAAAGGAGATTCAAACAAGGAAATCAAATGAGAAAATTTGGAAGGTATCTGGTAAGGCAACCTAATGCTTAGAGATTTAATGGATACTATTTTAGTTGTAATAAATTTGGACACATGGTTGCTCAAAGTAGAAGTAGAATGAATCAAAGTAGTCCATCTTTCTCAGGTCAATGTTTTAATTGTCATAAGATTGGTCATAAGTCAAATGAATGCAAAAATTTGATGAATTGATTTCATAAAAATATCAGATACTATACATGCAATAGACTTGGCCATACTGCTAACCAGTGCAAATCAAGAGGAAATCAGTGGAACAAATGGTTTGGAAAGAGAAATGTTGTTTTCTATAACTGCAACAAAATTGGACACATTGCTACTTTATGTTGGAACATAAAAGATCTAGTAAATCATAGGAAGAACATGTAGAAGGATATTAAGGAAAAAGGTAAACTCACTACAGATGCAGTCAAATAGAAGATGTAGAAGAAAAGGGTGAAGAAAGATCCCTCTATTGTCATTGGAGAAAATGTGCTTGCACCAGAACTTGCTTCTGGTAATTCCTCTGGGACTTAGTTTTAGGCCCTTGGCCTAGGGGGAGCAGTCAAAAAATCCATACAACCCCCTAATCAGTAAGTGACACTGGATGTGGATGTGTAAAGTAGATGCATAGATGCTTAACAAATGTTTTTTAACTCATTGGAGGAACTGGTATGCCGTATTGGAGGTCTCCAGAAGTTTAACCCTTCTTAGTGCATAAAAATAGGGTTACTAGATGTATTAGGGTTAAAGAATTTATTGTGACAAATGGGTTAGGTATGCAAGTGATAGAAAGTCATTTCTACTCTTCACTTTTCACTTT
>CM021106.1:40943192-40962591 GCA_007115665.2 Sequoiadendron giganteum | reverse complement strand
AAAAATGAGTGGCCAAGATTCGATTCTATCGTGTGGCCAATATTCACTCTACAATAGGGTTTCACCTACCCCCATATATATTACATCTATAAATTCACTCTTGTCCTTTCCCTGTTTCATCTTATAGTGACAACACTGTAGCAATTTCATCCTTTAGCCATTTGCCCTTTGTTGTAGCTATTCTTTGAGGAATTTTGTGTCGATAACAGGGTTGCCTTCATGCTTCTTTAGCGTTGCACACTCTACGAAGTTCAGGATCAGCGGCTAGAGCTTATCCATCTCCATGATGTCCGATCACAACACTTGATAGCTCCATTCTTGGGAATTGCTAACAAGTTTCTTCCAGTCCTCTTCATATTTGGCTACATTATCCCTAAAAAGCTCTGACTGTGTGAAGGAACAGGCTGCAAAACTCATGAAGTCCATGGTGACTTCAATTGACATCCCATCTTCCATGATTTTCAAAAAGTGGGACCTTATGTTCTCAAGGTTGATCTCAGTTGTGGGCGGCTCATACCCCGTCATCAATTTGATGTACCAAGAGCACTCTTCTCTAGAATCTCAAGCCCATTCGATGTCTGGTGCTATCTACTCAATGATCTGCTCAAGCCTCTTCCCCCTGTGATTGAAATATTGCTTCCAAACATCTACCAACTAGTGGTCATTGTCCTTGAAGGCCAAGTCCTTCTCCCAGACCTCGCCTGGCAACACAAGTATGGCCTCGATCTTTGGATAGGTTGCCTCGTATTTCCTTGGGAACTCTTCACAGACCTACCTCATACCTTCAAGGGTCCTTTGCACTTTGAGGAACATGTTTTCTATCTGAATAGCCAAATTGATGCCCACGTTTCCCATGTCTAAGACCTGCAAGAACCAGTTTTTCGTAGTCTTGTCCAAGTTCCTTCTCTTTTCTAACTTATTAATCTGCTCCTGGATAGCAGCTAAGGAAGGGTGGATGACATCGTGGGTTACTCATTTGGGGATGACCACTATTGAATGTAGGCTATTAGATCAGCCACTTGCTCCTTTAATTCTTCCTTTGAGATCTTATCTTGTTGGATAAGGTGTACCACTATGGTGACTGACTCTTGGAGGTGATCAACCTTTTGCTCCCTCGTGGCCACTCCCAAGTCAATGGTGGAGACATTATAAACTATACCTTGTTCTCTAACCATTGGTGTCACTATCTGCACCACCCTTGATCCTGAGGCATCCATGGTTACCTTCGATCTGACCCTTGGTTTCTTTGCCTTCCTTTTGGTGCTTACTTGTGCTCTAGCCATGATGGCTTCCAGCCTTGCCTTAGGATCCTTCAAGGTGGGAGTCTTCTATTTTAGTTGCCTCTGTAACCACTCAGGTACTTGGGGTTCCTCTTTAGGTGGTTTACTTTCACTCCCGCTATCCCCTTTCTCAAGCTCAATAGTTCTAACAACAAGAGCATTCTCCTTGGTCCCCGCATCCTCTTTCTCCTCTTCGGAGTCTTGTAAAAGGGTTTCATGTCCAGTGGGGGACTCAGTATGCAACTGCTCTTTGGGTGGATCTTCTTTCTCAGCATCTCCCTCTTCTTCATTCTGATTGTATTCATGCTCTTCGGGGTTCTCTCCCTGCTCGTCCTCATGGAGGGATGCTTCCTTGTCATACTCTAGGGTATGGTCTTGCTTCTTAGTACGAGATTTGCTACCCTCCATCTCTTGAGCAACAATCTCTTCTTCTCTTTTGAGCCGGTCCTCGGTTTCCCTATCTTCAATCTCCTTGAGTTGCTTCCCCCATTCTGCATTGAGCTCAGGATCGTTTGATTCTTTTATAAATTCAGTATTCATCTCTTCGCTCCTCTCACTGGAGGACTCATAAACCACCTTGTCAATTTCTCGACGCTTGAACAGTGGATGTTCGTGATACTCAAATTCCTCATCCTTCGGCCTCGTTGCAGCCTCTAGTTGCTGTCATTCGAGCTCATCTGATATTTGTATTATCGCCTCCATCTTTGGTGGTTTAGTTTAGGGGAGGGGAGTTGCAGCATTGGCCATAGCCTGAGCTATTGCAGCCTTAACTATTGGGTTAGTGAGCATTCTCGAGAGCTCAGATAGCACATTCTGCATATATTTCATGAAAGACTCTAGGAGACTAATGGTAGGCACCATAGCAATGGGAGTAGAAGGGAGGGAAGGAGACATGAAAGAAGAGGAGATGGGTGAGGTCGTGGTAGATGATGAATCCATAGGAATGATCTACAAGATTGGAGGAGTGGCAGCAAGGTGTACAGAGATGTCCATCGCTAGTGGGGAGGAAGCGGAAGCGGCAAGTGAAGCATGCATGGCGAGAGCAGCAGCAGTAGCAGCAACGACTGAAGTAGGTGGTGACCTTGGTGAGTTAGATCTTTCTTCCTTGATCCCAAGGGGCAGACCTTTGGGCATCATAGTCACTTTCGTGCCTCTAGTTATCTTTCTCCTCTTCTTGGAAGGCTTTGGCTCAAAAGACTTGCGGGCATAAACCTTTGGTTTAGGCAACTACTCACTAGCCTCCTTTCTCTTCTTGGTCTTGACTGATGGTGGGGTTTTGGATGTTTCCCTAGTTGCAGTGGTAGCCATCCCACCTTCAGAGCCACTTGGTTCACTTTCCAGTCCCTTGAATCAAGGTGACTCCTTGTTGCTTTAATCGGGCCACCTGTTGGTCGACCCATGCTTTCATTTGAATCTCGATGGGCCTAGTGAGTATGGTGATGTTGTCGAGCTCTGGTTCATTCCAGTCAATTGTTGGCAGTGGAAAATTGGCAATGACATTGTACCCTGGATCGATCACCGTGTCTTTATTTTCTTTGAGTTGATCAAGAATTGGGCACAGGTTTATCCTTCGCACATAGATGGCGATCATGTGCATGTATTGCCTCAACCATACCTCAAGATCATCCTGACAGTTGGCCCAAAAGTCCTCAACATTGTGGAGGTGGGAATAATCTTAGCCCAGCGCCTTCCTCATGTGTTTGTATGGGTCCATTTGAGGCCTAGCTGTATATTGAAGGAAGTTATACTCAGCCAACTCCCTTTTTGAATACCCGCACATTGGGAGGTATGAATCTTGTACATTCCTTGGCCAAGCCCAATGGGGTAAGATGGGCCCGCCAAATGCTTATCACTCAGGATGCCATGAATATGTCGTAGCTGTCGAGTCAACTCCAATAGAATGATCTGGTCATTGGGGTACTGGGGCAGCTTATTCAGTATTTTTGTGAATCCCTCAGCATAGAGGTATGTGAACTTTAGGAGCTATATATAAAGGAAGGTATATTGCCTGAGGAGGGCCCGAGCGCTATGAGAAACTCTCCTTTGAAAGTAACCCGCGAGAGACCGAATGATGTAGGTGATGAATGCATCATTCACCTGACAATAATCCCTCTTGAAATTTTTGAATTGTAATTGAGTGTATTTGTCATACGATTTAAATTCCACCCCTGATGGATCATTGGGTACCACCGCCAATCCCTGATAATTCCATTGATCGGCGAGGGAATATACCAAGTAGGAGGTCATGAAGAATTTGGAGGTCTTCTTCACAGTTGTAAACTGCTCATGGAAGCAATCACTGATTATCTCTCCCCAATAGAAGGCGGTCCCCTTGCCGTGGAGAATCTCCTCTATGAAATAGAACATCCATTCTTGGAAGAAGGCTATCGCTAAGAGGCCCATCACTCGGCTCAATAAAGTTATGAGGTCATGGTAATCCTCAAAGAAGTCAATACAAAAAAGCTCCTGAGGAAGCTTGCCAACACTAGCCTGCTTGCCTTTTAACTAATACTGATTGGTAACCTTCTTGCATCCCAAGGGATCCTGCTCCCATAGTTCTTTTCACTCCCCTATGGTGGGGGTCTCCATGATCTCATAGGCATGAATATGGAATGTTGCCATTATACTCGACGGGGACATGTCTACCAAGATATTTTCGTCCTGGTCCACTATAGTTCTGGTATCCTCTTGATAGGCTTCCACGCATGCCATTACTAGTTCTGGAGCCACCAAGGCCGGCAAGAAGCCTGCAACTTTGGTGATTCCTCTTCTCTTTATCAATTTTTCATTTTTGGTCTTTGGGTTCATCTTGACTCTTTGTATGAATTCATCGACGTCAACCTAGCCAATGTTGGTATCTGTGATATCTCTTCGGAGAGAGGTGACTCTAGATTGTATGGGGACCCCTTGGAACTTATACTTCATCAGGTCCTTGTCCTCCTTGCCTTGAGGTGTCTTGGCTATTCCTTTTCCTTTCTCCTTGGAGGCACCAGAAGTTTCTACGTCAGATTCCATAAATCCTGCACAAGGGATATGAATCAATAACAATAAACATAATCAAAACAGCTCCGAGCAAATCCCTGCACATTAAGATTAGTTCTTCAATCATTATCTATATTTAGTAAGTTCATAACACTTGATAATTCATCATTAGCAAGCAAGGTAAGCAATCCGGGTTCCCAGGGTCGGAATTCCCCTAGCAAAATGTCATTTGAAAGGGAAAATTGAGGATGGAATTCCCAAAGGTATTTCTCAGTATTGGATTTGATTAATAGAAGGTTGGCATGAAGGAAGACTTGATTTTGGCAAGTGGGTCAAAATCTATTTTGGATTTGGAAGTCATTTGATCCTTCATTTGGGAGTTTGGGCATGAACTGTAGGAAAGCCATTTGAAACGGCGCAGGGGAGGTGGAAATCCGGGCACCGAAATCTGAGTCTCAGATTTCTGTTGCCGGGAAGTGGTTATAGGTCAGCTATTTAAAATGGTGGAATGGAAGTGGAAATCCAGGGAAGGAAATCCAGAGGACAGTCTCCAGAGATGGTTAGAAGACTCGGGACAGCCAGGTGGTGAACAGCGCATCAGGACTCGAAGGTCAGGAAGTTGTCCCAAATTTGCCGTTAAAATGGCGCCAGTGGAACGAAATTCTGAGGACCAAATCCTGGGGTTGGATTGAATTTTGGCTGGTTATCGGCTTTCAGATAGACTTCGAGAGTCTGGGGTCTAGAGGTTGGGAAGACGCTCGGGGAAGGCCGTCGAAACAGCGAGGGTACAACAGAATTTCGCAAGGAGAAATCCAGAGGCGAGGATCTGAGGTGGGCTTAGCCACCTGAAGTGTGATGTTGATGAGTTTGCGGATGGCCACAAGAAGGCCTGGGCCTGAGAGATGCCGATGACTATTCTGAAGAATGGCCACGGTGTGGTGAAGCTCTAGATTGAATTTTCAACCATTTAGCGATTGATTTTTGATTTTCCAAAAGATGGGTTTTGATGGGAAGGCCTAAATTTACTTAATTTCAACCCAATTTTGCACTTTTACATTCAACAAAACATGGAATTTCACAAAAGAAAGGGTAGGGCGCGCGAACAAAAAACCTACATCAAAATCTCGAAGAAATTGACTGATGGCCGCACAGAAAATGCTTGGAAAACGGAGCTTGGATTGCTGGGCGAAAAATGCCTAGGCGCAAGGAGCTCCTCGAACTTTTTTATCACTCGGACTAATGATAATGATGGCCGAAAAATTCATTTAAATAGCTGAAACTGCTATTAATACAACATTTAATTCCTCCGTACGCCAAGCAGTGAAGTTGGTAAGCTTAATTTCACAGAAGGCAACGGGAGGACCGGAGTCCGTTGGTCGGGAAGTCATCTAGCCATGGCCGTTGTAGATGGAAAAGCTCTTGCAGAAATCTGGAGGGTGAAACCCGGCAGAGGAAACCCGACAGAGGAAACCCGGGGGCTCGGGCCCAAAAGGTGCCATAGATGCCAAAACGACATTTTGACAAGGAAAACCCGAGTTAACCCCAGATTTAGCAATTTTAAAAGGGGGGGACTTTGGTCAGGCTTAAAATATGACTTTGGGGAACGTACCGACCCTTTGGGGCACAAAGAAAATGGGTTAAAAAAATGAGGCAAAAGAAAAGGGACCCGACAATAGGAGGGAAAAGAGGGTCTCCATTTCGAATGGGGCATGTGTACAAAAGGCACAACATTCTCTTCATCTTCATACCCCATGGGCATGATCCAGATAGTTCTTGGATCAACATCTTCCATCATACATTGATCAACATCCACCATGAAGAAAATTGAATCTTTGTAATTCTGTACAATTGAGGTAGGAATCCTCTCCCTTGCTTGCATCATAGCTTGAAATATTTTAAATTATCTCCACATAGCTTCATTCTTTGTTTTTGTGTATGAAAATTTGTGTAACAAATTTTTGATCTGTGTGGCTACCAATTTGTCCTTTTGCCAATGAACTTTTCCAACTCCTTGAACTTCACCCATGAAATAAAAGAATAAATATAAGAGCAAGTTACCATATTTGAAATATTTTTTCTTATCTTTCTTTATCTTTGCAAGTTTCTCCATTAGCTGACTCAACAGTTCACAGAGATCATAATCTACATTTTCCTTCACCATTTGGTAGGCAACATAGAGTTGTCTCAGCTAGAATGATAAATATTATAGTCAATCACCATAGATGCAAATTT
The DNA here is from genome assembly GCA_007115665.2 of Sequoiadendron giganteum. Classification (NCBI taxonomy): domain Eukaryota; kingdom Viridiplantae; phylum Streptophyta; class Pinopsida; order Cupressales; family Cupressaceae; genus Sequoiadendron; species Sequoiadendron giganteum. The sequence continues at coordinate 40,956,097 of CM021106.1, read as the reverse complement.
GACATCTATATCAATAATTTTATCAATATTCATTGTTCTTCTATCATATGTATATCCTGTAGCATCAGTGATAGTTTGATTTTTCATAGACTTTATAATAGATAATCCACCGAAAGAGTTTAGACCTGTTACTGCACTGATAGATTCATTTGTAATTTTGAATGGAATTCTAAGCCACATAAATTCATCATGCACTCAACTCAAAAAATAAAAAACCCATTGTGAAACTTCAAACATGAGAAACTTGACTATCTCTATGAATTTCTTTATTTATAGGATTTTATGTTCTGTCCTCACGTGGAAATCTCCACCTATGATCTAATTATTGTATAAGTTCAACAATTGTGAACTTCCGAGTTCTTCAATATTTGTGTGGGTATAAACCCTAATATCCTCTGTGTGTAATAATCCATGTGGACCAAATGAAAATGCTCCTAATGGATCGCTCTCAAGAGACTTGTAAGGATTCCATTTAAATTTAGGATGAGGTTTGTCCTTTACTTCAACTACTAGAGGAGTATTCATTTTGACCAAATCACAATTTTGTGAAGTTTTATGAAAAATACATTTTTCGCCCGATTAGAATTTGATTTGCTGAATCACTTCTACACCTGAATCTTGGCTCAATTCATGAAGGTTTGCCTATGATTTATCCAAACTTATTCTCTTCCAAATGCAAAGTGAAAAGTGAAGAGTAGAAATGACTTTCTATCACTTGCATACCTAACCCATTTGTCACAATAAATTCTTTAACCCTAATACATCTGGTAACCCTATTTTTATGCACTAAGAAGGGTTAAACTTCTGGAGACCTCCAATACGGCATACCAGTTCCTCCAATGAGTTAAAAAACATTTGTTAAGCATCTATGCATCTACTTTACACATCCACATCCAGTGTCACTTACTGATTAGGGGGTTGTATGGATTTTTTGACTGCTCCCCCTAGGCCAAGGGCCTAAAACTAAGTCCCAGAGGAATTACCAGAAGCAAGTTCTGGTGCAAGCACATTTTCTCCAATGACAATAGAGGGATCTTTCTTCACCCTTTTCTTCTACATCTTCTATTTGACTGCATCTGTAGTGAGTTTACCTTTTTCCTTAATATCCTTCTACATGTTCTTCCTATGATTTACTAGATCTTTTATGTTCCAACATAAAGTAGCAATGTGTCCAATTTTGTTGCAGTTATAGAAAACAACATTTCTCTTTCCAAACCATTTGTTCCACTGATTTCCTCTTGATTTGCACTGGTTAGCAGTATGGCCAAGTCTATTGCATGTATAGTATCTGATATTTTTATGAAATCAATTCATCAAATTTTTGCATTCATTTGACTTATGACCAATCTTATGACAATTAAAACATTGACCTGAGAAAGATGGACTACTTTGATTCATTCTACTTCTACTTTGAGCAACCATGTGTCCAAATTTATTACAACTAAAATAGTATCCATTAAATCTCTAAGCATTAGGTTGCCTTACCAGATACCTTCCAAATTTTCTCATTTGATTTCCTTGTTTGAATCTCCTTTACTCAAATCTGGAAATTTCTCCTTCTTCATATACAAGACCTCACTTGTCACCATGAGTCCTTTGATTGCTAATTAGTCCATCAAGCATGGAAGAGCTAGCTTTGAACTTATCTTTGTACTCATTTTCAGTAGCAAGTTCATTTTTTTTATCATCCATCCACTTTTCAAGTGCTTCTTCACTATTTTTATATTGTTCCAATTCATCATCCAATTGGCTGCATACTTCAGATTTTTCTTTCAGGGATTGTGCTATATTCTCTTCATTTTTATTTATGTCTTCAATCTCCTTGGTCAGCTTCATCATGATAGATTCCATCTCATGCTTTAGGACTATATTATCTTTGGTAATATTTTCACATTCTTCTATATTTTATTTTAGGGCTTGACTGAATTGTTCTTCTTCAATGCTCTGACTATGACTCTTCTTGATCTGATTGTAGAGTTCCTTTCTCTTTTCTCTAGAATTATTGATTTTGTCTTTTAAAGACTCAAAGAATTTCTTAGCATCTGAGAGGTTTTCTTACAATTTATGAACTTCAGCCTTTGATTGATCAAGATTATCCAGGTCCACCAAAATTTTTTGTTGAAGACTGCTTGAATCAATTAGAACACCTTCCAATATCTCCCCAATCTAATTAGACTTCTTTCAGAGGAACTAGCTCTAATACCAATTGCTGGAAACAAGCTACACTAAGAGGGGGGGTGAATCAATGTTGTCCAAAAATTAATTTTAATAACCTTTAACTTCAAAGCATTAACAACATTCAACCATAATTCATAAATGTGAATCAAATGAACACAACACCATAACACAAGGATTTTTTTGTGGAAACCCTATTAGGGGAAAACCAATGGTGGATGGCCAATCCACAAGTTAATCTAAGTATACTCAAATGAAGATTACAATAAGGGGCATGCACTTGCATTTAGGCACACTGCCTAGAGCTCACTAATCAAAGGGAAGGCTCACTGCCTTACAATGAAAGTCAGATTAAAACCATCTGAGATTTTTGAACTGAGATAAATAGCATCTAAATATGCCTGATTATAGTTCCAATTAGGTACAATATACAATCTTTTTTTCCTACAGACTGATTTTGCACTTTTTCTCTATTCTTCTCACTCTCACAGAACAAATTCTCTATGTGCAAGTGAAATTGTGCTTAATCACTCTTTTGCTCTGCTCTAACTCACAATTCACATCGCATCGCAATTCATACACACATTCAAATGATACAAATGATATTATATATATCTCTTTAACATAGTGTGGACGAAAATCTGCAAATGGTTAGCACAATGACAAAACAACATAAACAGAAATTCCTATCCCTATGAGATAATACTTCATGATTCAAATGCCACCAAACAACAAAATTAAACAAAGCATCTAAACCATGAAATAAACCTATCCCATAGTGGATTGGTGCAACTTAGTTGTGTAGAAAGCTGCCCTTTCCCAATCCTTGATAAGCAGGATTGCCAAATGATGAACAAGATTGATTCTCAAGTGAAGAGAATAACCTTGCAATGAGAATGAGTTATTGCTAAGCAAATGGTGTTGTGATGAGCAAGATTGATTCTCAAGTGAAGAGAATAACCTTGCAATGAGAATGAGTTGTTTTTGTTGTGTTGTAGATTTTGTGTTGAAATGCTTTGCATTTTATAGATTGAAAGATTGAAAGATTGAGAGATTTTGAGGAATGTGGGATTATTCACAAACCAATGACAAGGTGCCACTTGTCAAGTTGTGAGAGGGTGAGGAATGTGCAAGTCTTGGCCAATGTGCCAATTTGAAATTCAAATTTGGATGAAATGACATGTTTAGGGGGATGAAAGGTGCAATAAATGCTATGTTTGACTTGTGCAAATAGAATTTAAAACCTTGTTGGAAGGGACAAGTCCCTTTTGGGGGGAAGATTCAAATTGGAAGAATATTCCATTTTGATGCCATTTTGAATGTAATTAGAGGAAATAATAAATCAAATAAATGATTTATTGGTGCAAGTGGGTGGGTTAGTTAGGAGTTTGGATTTGACTCTAGTTGAGTCAAAAGCTAGAGAATGATAATCATGATTAGAAGTTAATTAATTTAGATTAATTAACTTAGGGGATTTTAGGGATTTGACATTTGATTAAATCAGTTTGATTTATTAAATCAAATGAGAAGAACATAAGGATTAAATAATTTGATTTATTTAATGAACCTTAGGAAATTAATCAATAAATTGCTTTAATTGATTAGCAGAAGAACTGAATGCATGATGTTAGTTAAAGCGGAATGCATAATGTCATTTTTGCATGTCTACATTTTGCCCCTCTTTGAAGCAATGTACTCGTTGTATTGGTTCAAAGAATGATGCCGTTGACATCGAAATTAAAAAAAATTCAGATTTTTCGGATGCCCCAGCGAAAATAAGTACGTTAGTACATTGCCCCCTCGAGAGATCGAGCGAAAAGATACAATTTGAGGTAGATCTCGCGAAAAAGAGGTTCAAAATGACTGTATGGATGGTTAGACTATATGATAATGATGATGTAAATGAGATGTTCGAAAGATGCTTAGAATAACAAATCTATATTATTTTAAGCATGTTAAATGATTATGCAATGCATGTGAGATGGATGAGATGGATGATGTTGTCCTATAATGATATGATGTGATTATGCAAGATGAGAGGATGAATGCAGCATGGATGCAGGATGGATGCATTGTTAGCGTGAAAGAAGGTAGAAGAATGAGAGGGATGAACCCTTGAATCCAAGAAGATGCAAAATTTCAACAAGCCAACTTTATTAGAGATGATGATAAAAGATGATGATGTATTGCTTATCCAGGAATGGGAGATAAAGAGCGTAACTGTCTTTATGTTTGATAACACACATAGGTGCGATGCATCAAGGTATTAAGAACCAGGATGGCATGGCGCCTAGTGTGATGGACTCTGACTCGGCAATCAGATAGGAGTGATCTTGTTCACACTTGACATACGAAAACCTTGCTAGGACGGACCCAACAAAGAAAGTATTCACCATGTTATTTTACAAGAACATCCAACAAGCACAACAGATAAAAAGATAATGATCATTGCCCCATTCCTTTCTCTCTAAACCTGTTTTGTTTAGGCATCATCGAGAGGTCCTTGGAATGAGCGCAAAATAAGATAAGTCAAAAAGACCAAAATAAAGTAAACAAACAAGCTAATGTTCTTTGTATCGCTAGCCAAGACTAATTACTATGGGGTACTTGATGCTTATGTCCATCACCGGAAAGCTTCATCCTAGGACATGTAGTGATCAGGGTTTTGGTGGGACTGATTGGGTGATAAGCTATTGATACTCTGAGTTGACCAACTTGCTAACTTACTGACTTAGACTTGAGACTTTGATGATTAGGGAGTTCACTTTGGAACCTGCTAAACTTGCTTCTGACTGACTCACCAAAGGGTGAAAATGACGATGATTTATTATGAGTGATGAAAATCATGGGTGAAAGCGAGATGAAATGGATGCACCATTTTGGTTTTTTCAAATGTTTTGAGGCTGTTTTTGGAATTTTGAGACGTTTTACAAATGTTTTTGGTATTTTCAAGATTTTTCAATGTTTTTGGTATTTTCAAGATTTATGAATGTTTTTGGTATTTTGTGTCTCGGGGGCTGATCAAGGATGGCCTTGCCTACATTTAAGCTCAGAGACGACATAGTTCAGACGACAAACCTGACTCAATGAAAAGATAGATGGGCGAACGGATTGCCAATGCGACGGACGCCTGAAAGACTAACCTAAATGTAACAAAGATAAGCAAACGAATGCCATTGCGACAGACGCCTAAAGGATGGGCAAACGGATGCCAATGCGACGGACGCATAAAGAATGACCTAATTGTCTCGGGGGATGATCAAAGATCAACCTTGCCTACGTTCAAGCTCAGAGACGACGTAGTTCGACAAGGTGGAAAAACTAACAAGACTCAATGATGAAATTTTTTGAAGATTTTCTGATATTTCGACATGTTTTTGGATTTTGATGATTTGGATGTTTTTGGATTTTTGATTTTTTGACTGTTTTGAGTTTTTTGAGTTTTTTGACGAATTTTTTGAATGTTTTTGAATTTTTGATGAGTTTTTTTGAATGTTTTTGGCTTTTCGCATGATTTTGACGATTCGGATATGGACATGATATGATATCAGTGCTTTGTTTTGGGATTTTGTTGAAAACCAAGCTTTAATGTTGATCAATCGGATTGATGGATTGATAGTTTGACTAAGTGTGTTAAGTCAAACAGAAGTGATAATGCACTCGTAAGTTCCAGGAAGTTGTGTTATCCCAGAGTAAACTCGTACAAAAAGGATAATTTGGCTAGGTGTGTTAAGCCAAACGAGGTGATGATTTGATAATTTGGCTAAGTGTGTTAAGCCAAACAGAGTGATGATAATGAACTTGTAAACCCAAGGAAGCTGTGTTATGTTATCCTAGAGTAAACTCGTGCACAAGATGATAGTTTGACTAAGTGTGTTCGGTCAAACAAGGTGATGATTGATTGGATTCGATTGATAAAGATCGATAAAACTTGATTTGGAACAAAATTATTTTGATGATTTGATGTTACGCTGACGTGCGCATTAGATGCAACTGATATTGATTGTTTAGATGGATATTCCATGAAAGATAAAGCTTGATTAGGAATGTCTTCTTGTCAAAATATGCCATGGGCTAATGACTTGGATTTTTGGCTCACAAATGCTTTGGCCAATTTGATTTCACATTTGCCAATGTTTGGATCACCACATAAGTTGGATGATATATATCAAGATTTATTCCTGAAGCAAGATGCAAACATCTGCCCCCAGTGTCTAGCAATGTTTGAACGACCATGGGTGGATTCTTGGATGAATGGATATGGATATGGTAAGCATGCAGAGGATGCCAAGGATTATCTTGTGTTAAGGTAAGGGTGTTCAGAATAGAGGACGCTCATTCAGATATTGCTCAGATAGCATTGGGTAAGATGGGATCAATGAAAATAACCCATGTCAAGATGTTTACCATAAACAAGTGTAAAGCGTTTACCAAACCTTCATCAAGATCAAGATAAGGTAGAGAGATAGCCATGGGTTGGATAAACGGTTCATGGATGAACGGATTTATGTTGGCTTTATTATGGATGAAATGTTGGCTTTATTATGGATGCGATAAGATGCTTTCCTCTGAACTGGTGCATGTAGATGCTCGATTCTACACATGATGCCTGTTTGCCAGGTTTTCATCATGGTACCTATCCAAAGCGCCACCAAAGTGGTTTTCACTAGAGGATGATTTTTTTCTTTACTGTTTTCAATCCTTTTTTCTGATTTTTTTGGATTTTTTGTATTTTTGTAGTTTTTTGTTGTCACCAGGATGCCTGTTTGCCAGGTTTTCATCAAGGTAACCATTTTTTTAAGGACATTTTTTCTTTTTTTTTTGTATTTTCTGAGAGATTTTAAGCTGATGTTGAACCACCTGGTGGTGTTGATGTTGATGCTTCTTTCATAATGTGCCATTGATATCCTGCTTGTAGAAGTTGTCTTGCCAAGATATGTGCACTTGAATGCAACTTTTGAGAAATTTGTTCTGCTTTAATAATACTGGAGTTAACTCTATCTTTGTGCGCACATCGCGATAGAGTGCCTTCTGAATCCTTATGATGAAGGGTCGTTGCCAACACATGGTCAATGTGTGAATCGGATATCATGCGTGGAGGCGTGGATGGAGTGTGTTTAGGGATAAAAGATGGATTGGTCGACAGTTTGGAACCTTTGACTCTCCAAACTTGGGAAGATGAGCAGTAATGGGTGGATATGGAAGTGTGCATGGAATTAGGACCAACTGCTTGATACACTTTGTATGTTGCTTGAGAAGCTTTATTTTGCTTTAGTGGACGTCTTTGATGGATACTTGCCCCATTTTTATTTTGCCCCATAGTTTCTTTGACTGATGGAGTTTGATAGGGATAATCTTTCTTTGTATTTTTTGGTATCCATATGTACTTGATTTGTCCAATATGCTTCTTAGCTTCTTTTTCTTTGATAACGTTCTTCATGCTTCGATTCCAGTCTTTCTTTTGATGTTGGTCCCAATTCGTGGATGGGGTGATGGGTGGATGAAGATTTATGGCATGGCAGGTTGTAGTATTGGCATTGGTTTCATCATAAGGATCCTTCATGCTCCCTATGTTGACGTTTGCTCGAGACGAAGTTGCCCCTAGTATGGTGATAGTATTACTGATATGTTGAGATCCCTTGATTGTTGAGTAACCAAGGCCTTGATGCTTAGGATTGCCAAAAATTTGCACTGGTTCTAGGATACCCTGTTCATGTAGGCCCAATCCTCTACCTTGATAATTCATCTATTGAAACATTTTATTTGCCATAGGATATGATTTACCTTGGAAACAAGGTGCTAATCCTTCTCTGCTCTGTGGCGGATCTTCAAAAGTGTCAGCTTCTTTATTGACGAGATAGCTTGCTCTAAGAAAGGTGAGTGATCCAACTTTATAAGTGATAGGATCCTCCACATGTGGGATAAATTCTTGATTGATCTCTTTGGCTTGATCTTGTAGTGCTTCTTCCAGAGGTATTGATGATTCACTGTCATTGTAAAAGTCTTCCTCATGATTTATTCTTGATATGCTTTCACATGATTTTTCTGATTCACAACTTTTGTAGAAACCTTCTTCATGACCCATTTCTGATATGTCTCTGTATTTTTCTACATCTTGATCATGTGTACAAATGTTAAGAGTAGGAGACTCTTGTTCGTTGGTAATGATTTGAAGAGTATGAGACTCTTGTTTTTGAAGATCATCCATGTGTCCATCCAAAGAAAGCATCTCATGGGTAGATGGAGGAGTATGTCCTATGCGGATATGGTCATCATTTGCAACATCTTGTATAGATAGGAGAGTGTCCATTATATCGTTGTAGTAGCTTGGAGATACAAATTCTCGATCTTGAGTGATTTTGGAATTGCTTTCAACATGCTTTGGATCATGTTCTTGACATGGGTCAATTTCAAAGAATGGACTTCTTTCTTGGATATCTTCATTAGGAAGTGGCTCAATATTCTCTTGAACTTTGAGAGGATTTGGATCAAATGTTGAGATAGGGATTCCTTCAATATCTTTAACCATGAGGTCAAAGGATGTCAATATGTTGTTGGAAGGGCCATTGCTAGACATTGATGGAAGATTTTGATCATGCTTTGGAATATGTTCTTGAGATATGTCCTCTAACTCATTAGGTGATGTAGAGACATTTTCAACATTATCATTGGTCGATGGATCATAGATTATGTCAATGGGATCAAATAATTGTAACACATCTTGAAATAGATCACTAAAAAGTGGCTCTTGATGAACGACAATTTGATCAATGGATGGGGTAGACATATCTTCAATGTGCTCATTGATGGATTGATTTTGATCATTGTTTTCAACAATTTTGGTGGAGGGATTGTCAATGTTCTCAAACATAGGATCAAATGATGTTAATGTTTCTTGGATTGGATCATTGTTGGGTATCATTAGTGAGTTTTGATCGTGATTGAAAAGTGACTCTTGGTGTGTGATGATTTGATCATTGAATGAGATGGGAACATCTTCAATGTGTTCATTGATGGATAGATCTTGATCATTGTTTTCAACAATTGCGGTGGGAATCTATTGCAAGCTTTGTTGGGTGAGTAAGGCCTGCGTTTGTTGTTGAGCCAACAACGCTTGTTGTTTGTCATGTTGTTTTTGTGCCAACAATGCTTTTTGTTGGGCTCTTTGTTGTGCTACTTCTTCTTGGATTGATTGCAATAGTGCGTAGAATTCTGCTTGCGCTTGTGCTTGTTGGGCTACTTGAGCTGCTTGTGCTTGCTAAGCAACTAGCTATGTAGCTTGTTGGGCTTGGGGTGCCTTTTTGTGGGAAGCTTCTTGAGCGGCTTGCAACATGATGGAGAATGAATTAGTCGTGTTGTGTTTTGGCGGCAGTGGTGGTGGTGGTGGTGGTGGAATGGGAATGGTGTTGATTGTTGGGGTTGCTTGGATGGTTTCCATCTATTTTTGTGATATCGATGGAAAAATGGAATGATTTGGTATGATATTTTGATTTGGCATGATGGATTGAAATTGAACATTATTGTGGTCTAGAATCATATTTCCTTGATTTAGGTATCTTTGATTTTGCATGGTGTTACCTTGACTTGAATCAACATATGGAGTTGCCAATATATTGCTAGGATTTTGAACAACATTAGGGGGATTTGCAAGCATATCTACCCCAAAATTTACCAAGTGTGGATTTGAAATGGTCATGTTTGGTAAAGTTGCACTTGGTATGTATGGATTTGGTGGGATGATGTTTGGAAAACTCATGCATTGAGTGTTTGGTTGATAGATTTGCAGATTTGGACTTAGATTTAAATCTATCATTGGGAAAGGTGTTCCAAAATTTGGATTGGGTATGCTCATATTTGTTGTACCATTGATGTTTGTATGAGATAATGCTCCCATGTATGCATTGTACAAGCTTTGAAAATCAAATGGTATTGCAAGGCTTGGATAGTTTGGTTGAATCAAATTGCTCATGATGGATGGATCAAATTTATATTCCATGTCCCTCTTGTGTTGAGATCGAGTTTGAACCATAAAATGAAGATCAATTTTCAAGAATGTAAGAGATGAACCTCTAATTCTTTAGATCGGTCTACAACCTTAGGTTCAAAGAAGCGAAGAGCTAGGATAATTGAAGGATCAAAGTGATGATGAGGATGAGATAAATGAAAGATGAGTGATATGGGTGAATGGAATTCCTAAAGAAACTTTGAAAGAAATGCTAAAAATTTTAGGACTTTGATTTGATTGATTCGTGATTGGATTGATGGTTTGACTAGGTGTGTTAAGTCAAACAAGAGTGATGAATGTAATCGTAAAACTCTAGGAAGTTGTGTTATCCAAGAGTGAACTCCTACAAGATGGTAGTTTGACTAAGTGTGTCAAGTCAAACGAGGTGATGATTTGATAATTTGGCTAGGTGTGTTAAGCCAAACAAGATGAACTTGTAAACCCTAGGAAGTTGTATTATCCAAGAGAGAACTCGTGTATAGGATGATGGTTTGACTAGCTATTTTAAGTCAAACAAAGAGGTTTTGATTTCGCTTAGAAGTTTAGCATAAAAGATGTTTACAAAGTTCCCAAGAGTTGTTGGTGAGGTGATTTTGACTGATTTTGATGGTTGAGAGATGGATGGAAGTGATTGAATTGATCCTAGACTTGACCTAGAATAACACTTCTTCTTACAAGACCTCGGTGTTGAAGAACATGCTATATTTCCTATGGGAGGAAAGCAAACCTTTCAAACAATTTAGGATCTCAAGACGCTCCTCACTAGCTTTCACACTAAGCTTTTTGAACTTCGGTTTTGGGATTTTGATCATGTTAGAAAACACATGTGTAATCAAATTTGTCTTTTATCTTGTCTTAGTGAATTCATTTTACCAAAATCACTTGCTTGATTATGTTTTCAAACTGAATGCCTAATGTCCTGCTTTCTTCCTCATCCCACAAGGTCCATTATGTGGAAATCAAAGAAAATAGGGAAAAAGTCTCCTATGTTTAACCTTATTGAAAACAAATGATGATAGAATTCAAGCACTTAGAAACCTCTAAGGATATGATCCCTAGGGAAAGCAAGAGTGCTTAAATTCGTCAAGGATATTTGTTTCCTCCAAGGTGTTTGAAATTTGAGGCTCATGTGAATGTTCGTTTTTCAATGTTTTGAATCCAAGCAAAGTGTTTTTGATTCCAAGCACTTTTTACAACCCTAGGATGATGAGGAAATATCTTGTTGGGTTTCCACTTGGATAAATCCAGCTGCGCATATCTTGTGCGAATGGCTAAATGCTTGAGCACACTGGCTCCCCTCCACGACACTCACTTATTCGGGTCAGCCAAGCATTAGTACCCATGAATCTCCCATGGCATACTTTCCATTTCTACAACAAAACTGCATGTATGCGTGGGGCGGCTTCAGAGGACATGACCTCTTGCACCAACAAGATAGACAAGGTTTTGGCCAATTTCTAAACAAGGGGTTCTAATTCGGGCATTCCGCTCGTGGGGGATTATCCAACATCGGTGAGAGTCCATTGTTGTCCATCTCGTCGGAATAATCCTCGTGATTCTTGAACTTTCCTCAAGAATCCACACTTATATACCGGTTGGAAGTCGCTTGGCTTTAGCGTGTTCCCGGTTGGGTCATTCCCTTGGGTGATTACTTTTTCCCACAAGGCAGGCCCTCTAAGATAAACAATAGCGAGCTAACATATCCCGTCGTTCACACAACCTTCATTGAAAAACAAAGGGGAGAACCTCCGCAATATATCGTGCTCACACTCGCATGTTTTGTTCAATTTTAGATCCCAAATCGAAGTGTGGAGGCAATATTTTTGACAACTTAACATCACCAAAATGCTTTTGATTCTCAAGATCGCTGTGAAGCGCGAGAGAAGCGCATACACATTTTAAATGATGTTAGTTTGTGAAAAATATTGCAAAACATGGAAATACTTGTTCATTTTAAGTCCCAAAAGCAGTGATGAATTTGTTTTAAAAGCACCAAAATTGAAATGTGAATTTTCCTTGTTCAATTTTAAGTCCAAATTGAAATCTAGTGAATGTCTAAGGTTCTTTTTAACGAACTTTGAAAAGATCAAGTCAAGTGGTTAATTTTAAACCCAAAGAAAAATGTGAGTTGATCTAAAACAGAAAAAAAAAAAGGTAGTAGATGGAAGCTCTAAGATTTGTTAAAACAAGCATTAAAAAATGCTTTTCAAGTTTCAATTTTTCCAACTTCGATTAGTTTGCCTCCATTCAACTCCGATGCCCAGCTCCAATGTTAACCTTTATGTAGACTTTTATCCCCTTTCCGGTAAGCAATAAAATCAACACTTTTGACCAATCTCTCATTAAAGAAGGATTTTCCTATAAGATTTGAGACTTTGAGAAAGTCACATGACCGTAGTGTGATGTTCAAGTGAGTAAACAACACTCAAATGTAGAACACTTCCCTAAACAAGTAATATTGTATGAAGTGTGGAGCCCAAAACCTGCGTGACAGATGCCAAAGTTTCAAATAAATGGATGACCATGCAGTAATTTAAAGAGCAAAAAGGGATTAAGAAACATTAAAGTTCTGCACAACATTGGTAGCTTCGACTTGAGTTCAAGTAAATATTCAGCAGTCAATATTTATCGAATCGAAATAAATATGGATGTTGAAAAAATAAAAATGAAAGTTGTGCCGAAATTAAAATTCAATAGTCAATATGCAATCGTCAGGAAATAAATG
>CM021106.1:40926813-40943092 GCA_007115665.2 Sequoiadendron giganteum | reverse complement strand
CTAAACTAAACCACCAAAGATGGAGGCGATAATACAAATATCAGATGAGCTCGAATGACAGCAACTAGAGGCTGCAACGAGGCCGAAGGATGAGGAATTTGAGTATCACGAACATCCACTGTTCAAGCGTCGAGAAATTGACAAGGTGGTTTATGAGTCCTCCAGTGAGAGGAGCGAAGAGATGAATACTGAATTTATAAAAGAATCAAACGATCCTGAGCTCAATGCAGAATGGGGGAAGCAACTCAAGGAGATTGAAGATAGGGAAACCGAGGACCGGCTCAAAAGAGAAGAAGAGATTGTTGCTCAAGAGATGGAGGGTAGCAAATCTCGTACTAAGAAGCAAGACCATACCCTAGAGTATGACAAGGAAGCATCCCTCCATGAGGACGAGCAGGGAGAGAACCCCGAAGAGCATGAATACAATCAGAATGAAGAAGAGGGAGATGCTGAGAAAGAAGATCCACCCAAAGAGCAGTTGCATACTGAGTCCCCCACTGGACATGAAACCCTTTTACAAGACTCCGAAGAGGAGAAAGAGGATGCGGGGACCAAGGAGAATGCTCTTGTTGTTAGAACTATTGAGCTTGAGAAAGGGGATAGCGGGAGTGAAAGTAAACCACCTAAAGAGGAACCCCAAGTACCTGAGTGGTTACAGAGGCAACTAAAATAGAAGACTCCCACCTTGAAGGATCCTAAGGCAAGGCTGGAAGCCATCATGGCTAGAGCACAAGTAAGCACCAAAAGGAAGGCAAAGAAACCAAGGGTCAGATCGAAGGTAACCATGGATGCCTCAGGATCAAGGGTGGTGCAGATAGTGACACCAATGGTTAGAGAACAAGGTATAGTTTATAATGTCTCCACCATTGACTTGGGAGTGGCCACGAGGGAGCAAAAGGTTGATCACCTCCAAGAGTCAGTCACCATAGTGGTACACCTTATCCAACAAGATAAGATCTCAAAGGAAGAATTAAAGGAGCAAGTGGCTGATCTAATAGCCTACATTCAATAGTGGTCATCCCCAAATGAGTAACCCACGATGTCATCCACCCTTCCTTAGCTGCTATCCAGGAGCAGATTAATAAGTTAGAAAAGAGAAGGAACTTGGACAAGACTACGAAAAACTGGTTCTTGCAGGTCTTAGACATGGGAAACGTGGGCATCAATTTGGCTATTCAGATAGAAAACATGTTCCTCAAAGTGCAAAGGACCCTTGAAGGTATGAGGTAGGTCTGTGAAGAGTTCCCAAGGAAATACGAGGCAACCTATCCAAAGATCGAGGCCATACTTGTGTTGCCAGGCGAGGTCTGGGAGAAGGACTTGGCCTTCAAGGACAATGACCACTAGTTGGTAGATGTTTGGAAGCAATATTTCAATCACAGGGGGAAGAGGCTTGAGCAGATCATTGAGTAGATAGCACCAGACATCGAATGGGCTTGAGATTCTAGAGAAGAGTGCTCTTGGTACATCAAATTGATGACGGGGTATGAGCCGCCCACAACTGAGATCAACCTTGAGAACATAAGGTCCCACTTTTTGAAAATCATGGAAGATGGGATGTCAATTGAAGTCACCATGGACTTCATGAGTTTTGCAGCCTGTTCCTTCACACAGTCAGAGCTTTTTAGGGATAATGTAGCCAAATATGAAGAGGACTGGAAGAAACTTGTTAGCAATTCCCAAGAATGGAGCTATCAAGTGTTGTGATCGGACATCATGGAGATGGATAAGCTCTAGCCGCTGATCCTGAACTTCGTAGAGTGTGCAACGCTAAAGAAGCATGAAGGCAACCCTGTTATCGACACAAAATTCCTCAAAGAATAGCTACAACAAAGGGCAAATGGCTAAAGGATGAAATTGCTACAGTGTTGTCACTATAAGATGAAACAGGGAAAGGACAAGAGTGAATTTATAGATGTAATATATATGGGGGTAGGTGAAACCCTATTGTAGAGTGAATATTGGCCACACGATAGAATCGAATCTTGGCCACTCATTTTTTTTTTGAAAACTATAAATAGGGCTCTCCTCCTCTCATTTTGAGAGAGTTGAGTTGTTGTAAAAACATGTTGTTAAGAATATAATAGAAAATACAATCATTTTCTGGTGTATTTATGGATTTCTCCACATGTTTCATGGTTCTTCTCCATTTAGCTAGAGCTTTGCTTCAAGTTACTTTACTATTTTAGTATCCTTAGATTATGTTTGGTAGAGTTAGTATATTGTCTCTGGTTTTGAAGATTACTATTGTGTGTATGCTTTCCTTGTCCATACTTTTGGTCATTTCCTAATGGTATATGACTGTGCAAAGTTAGGCTAGACTTTAATTTCATTGCTACTCATTAAAATTTATCTTTATTCATGTTTCCATGGTGAATGAATGATCAGTATTTGCAGTCCCTAGAAGATAGCACAAATTTCATGATATTGTGAAAATTCAGATTAAGTGAAATCTTGTTTAAGGAAACTATCCACAGCAGGAACCTCCATGATCATTGTTCATCAGTAGTTGTAGGTCTAGGAAACATCATTCTTCCTTGCCCCTTTTTCCTTTTTTTTAGAAACAACTTGTGCTAAGGTCCTTGCACATTGTAAAGCCAAATATGATGAAACAATGAAGTCTAAGACTACTGCCTGAACCTACAACAAGGCATAGTAATTCTAAATCCATAAAACTCCATTCATTGACCCAATTCTCCTACAACTTCGACTATGTAAGACCACCTTGTGATTCCAGAAAAATCACATCAAACAACTGATTTATTCCAAGCCTCATCATGACTTAACACCCGAGAGACCTTGGGATAGTTTTCTGCAATTTGATTGTGGAAGATTGTCTTTCAAGAGAGGTAATACACCTACGTATTGTCTGTGTTGTGAAGTGCATAAAAACACCATCAACAAAGAACATTTTTGAAATGTATGTACAACACCTGCTAAGAAAACCTATGGATCTGGTAGAATAAAGGTTCAGTACCTATGCAGAGAAGGACATACAAGTTCATAATGAGCTCAGGAAACCTATGGTAACTAAAAGAGATAGAAAAGAAGTTGAAGTTCTTGCAGAGAGTATGGGCATACCTATAGAACTACTAAAAGAAGCCAAAAATAAAAGAGAAGAGGATGAAGCAAAAAAAATAGCAGCAAAGGAGGCAGTTAAAACTCAATCAATTGGTATGGTAGCACAATCCGCCCAAGTTAGAATAACTAGAAGTTCTACATCCCATTCATCTCCTACAACAAAGTCCATCCTTGTAAAAACTGAAGCCAAGGGATCCAAAAAAGAAGGTAAAAAGAAGAGAAAAAAAGTTTATATGGAAGTTTCTGATGATGAGGAAATCGAGTCTGATGAAGATTTCAAAGAATTTAAACATCAAGGCACTAAGGAAACAACTGTTACAAAGGGAAAACCCTTTGGTGAAGATGTTCAAGCGAAGAAAAAGACTAAGACTAACAGTTCAGGTATGTCAGTTGCAGAAGTTGAAAAGGAATTAGATGATAATCTCAAACCTCTTTGTAAATGGTATGAGTCTTTTGATGATTCCAAGAGAAGAATTCTTGAAGAAGCAACAATAAAATATATGAATATTTTCAATAAAGTTTTGATTGAAATTATGCATAGTCTACCCAAAAGTCTTTATGACATTCTAAAAAATAGAAGAATTAATGCTAGAATATAAGAAGAATAGATGAGAGAAAGGGTTATTGATGAACTATGTCCAATGATGTATCTAGATGACATGAAGGCATTCTTGAACAAGGCTAAAAATAAATTTAAAAGAAAAATAAGGGTTAACAAGCTAATGATTGGTCTAACTGATGAAGTCACAAAAGGAATCAAGAAAATTATAAGTGAGATACTATTGAATGAGAGAATTGATGTCATAGATAAATAAAATCATGTTGATGATGCCCCATCTGGTCCAAAAAAGGAAGTAGAAGAAGAAAATTTGGGTACAACTAAGGATTCACATATTCCTCTTGTAGAGGACAACACAGAGACTCCTATGGAAGTTGAGCTACCTGGAATTTTTTTTTTTAAGGAAATAGAGATCACTGAAGGTAAACCAAACCCAAAAATTATGGAAGAAGTGATTGAAGAAAATAAATATGATGTAAAATCAATTTCGATTGAGGCAAGAGACACTGTTGAAGTAGTGAAGAAATTTTCAATTGAACAAAAAGAAGAATTGGATCCGGAATTAATTGAAGGTTGTATTGACTTGTAAACCTTAAGTCCACTCCAAAAGATGAAAATAACCTCATTTTCTCAAGCCCAAGCCAAAGAAGAGCTACTAAAGTCACACATTGAAGATAGTGAGCTGCTAAATCTTGCATCTGGATTATTGGAGAAGATAATGCCATCTTATGTGCAAGATTCAATAGGTTCATCCTCTGGTGAATTGAAAAATCTTATCAACTCGGTTAGTAACACTTTGAGTCACTATAAAAAAATTCTATGGTGAAAGTACAAAATGAATTTGATGTCAAAAGATTTAGTGGATTGAAGGTATTGATTTCCAAAGATAAAACTATTTTAGCCACTTGTGTAAATAATGTACATAATTCTTTATCAAAAGATAGTAAGATCTACAAATCATGTTTGTGTTGTTCAAAAATCACTGAAGCTAATGAGAAGAAGATCAAAGATTTGGAAAATCAGCTAAGTACTATTTTTGATGTTTTTGATCCTCTAACTGGTGGTGTTGGGAAGATAAAAGGTGAAGTGATGTCTTTTCTTGCCAGAATAAAAAGATTAAAGCATGAAAATGATAATATTTTTTCCAGATCATGGGAACTCAGAAGCATAATTGGTCCTGAAATTGAGATAATGTCAAGTGCTCTAAAGGAAGTAGAGGACACTATGGCAGTTGGTGATCCAACAAACTTGGAATTGGCAGAGACACAGTCCTACCTAATCTATGGACACACAAAAATCATGGAGAGACTCATAAGAGTTTGGGACACAAATCTAATGCAGATGAAGAAATATTTTATGGATTTTTTTCAGTTTATGTAAGTTTAAGAAGAATTTTTGTATAATAGTTTTGTTTGATCCATTTTTGGTATGAACACCCCTACCTTTTCCATTGATGTCAAAGGGGGAGAAGAGTGGAGTGAAAAAATCTTAATCATCTCAAGGGGGGAATTGTACTTTTGGAATTGTATTTTTGAATTTTGGAGCAGGCAATGTAGTCTATCTTGGTAGTGATCCGATACTTAGTAATTTTTCACTGTGTTTCCATCAATGCCAAAGGGGGAGATTGTTGGCAAGAGACACTATAGTATCACTTGATGTTTTCATTGATGGAAAATAAATCGATGAATAGATACACATATCATCATTCAATCACACAGAAAAATAGATTGCAGATTGATCAGGAAGAACAAAGTATTCGGTAACATAGTGTTCATCGATCCATTTGAAGATTTCATGTTATTATTTTGTGTTGCACATCTCAGGAAATTATTTTTGGCATATTATCTCTATAACTACTGAAGCATAGTGCCTCATGTCAATTCATGTGGATGTTAGAAGACCCGATTGGCTTATTCTCATTTTTTCTTGTATTGGAGCTGACTTCATGAATGTATTATGTCATAGATGTATAAGGAATAATTAACTAAATGTTTTTGTGTTTGATTATGTTTGTTTGGGTTCCCTCTATGTCATAATTGACTTTGGAGGATGCACATTAATATTTAATTAAGTATCTAGCCAACGGTGGTGTTGGGTCTCAAAAACACAGGTTTGAACCATGAGATATTGCCAAGCTCTCACAACACTATTGGCCAGCTAATCAAGGCCAACTAGTATAGTTGAAACTTCTACTCTTAAGGCTTTGCTAAACCTAGGTGGGTATACCTATATGAATGCTACAGGTTTTGAGCTATGCTTCCTGATAGACTAAACTATCCACAATGGCAAGTTGATAGTGGAGAGATATGATATAAATTTGGTATAAATTGTATATGCAATATCAAACAAAATTTTGTATAAATAGTATATGCAATATGAAGGTGAAGTTTGATATGTTCAGTTAATATATGTCAAAAGAAATGAATAAAACTAAGTAATGAAAATAAGGGAGACCAGTGCCTTGTTGGGTGAAACAAAATCAAATGAAAGTCTCAGATGAGTGGTTTTTATCTAGAAAAATGTCTAATTGTTTTGCATATAATTATGAGTTTATAACTGGTATAAACATGCAAGAATGTGATTGAAAAACCCTAATTGAGGTAGAATATGAATCCTAACTAGTTGATTCTTCTTAATGATCCAAATAAAATTCCTAGATTACTGTAATTGACTGAAAGGAATTTAATTCTTTTTTAAAGAAACCAATTAATCAATTCACACAGATACAACAAATTTGCACTAATAAATTGAACATATACTTGATATTTCAACTTAAATAATCAAGAAACATCAGATTGGAGACAATCAAATAATTGTAGAAATCCAACAAATAACTAATACCAGAATGAAGCCACCAAATCAATAGTCTTTCATTATCTTCCTCAAAATTTATACATGCAACATAGTCTTCTTGAATGCAAACATTCTGAAAAAATTATGCTTGCCGCAATCTATCTACTAACTCCTCTTTTTTTTTCTCTCAACTGATTTTTCAAATATTTATACAATACATCCCAAGGGTCGTGGCCCTTCACTTTATTGTGCAACCACTTGATATTCTGATTATGGCCGTTTATAGTTTGATAGAAAAATATTTGATTATATTGCCCTCATTGGCAAATCAAATATTTAAACTATAGTTCGCCTTTTATATTTTTATGCCTTTATGTTTACCGCAATACCACGGGCTTTGAATTTTCCTCCATGGTATAGCAGCGACTGGCCCCACACTGACTATCATGACTTCTAACTCTTCCATCGCTCAACCGCGGTCAACGCTTTATCTCCCCGCAATGTGGCTGTATTAGCTTCTATTGTCATCTCTCACCATTACCTGCATTACCGTGGTCAACTCATTGCCTCTTCATGGTACCACGATATCCAACTGTCACCGCCTTCTCACCTATCACTCTACCATGGTCTGCATGCTAACTGCAATGCCTTTTCAATCGTTATCCTTGTCATCAACTTCCCCTTTATCGCACTACTGTGGGCTATGTCTTCACTGTCGGCAATTCCATGGTAAACATTTATTGTTACCCTCACATGCTTCCCTCCTATCTATCATGCTAATGTGGTCCCTTCTCTGGCCGGTCATGGTACATCGATAGCCGCCATCGTTTCCACTTTGCTATCTGTCTCTTATTCACCGCAACCATTGTGGTCTATGAGATGACTCCCTTAAGTTCTATGGTAACTATTCATTGACCGCCAACCCTTTACCATAGTCACTGCAGTCTATGAGATGACCCCCTATGGTTATGCGATAAGGGTTACTTTGACTGCCGCTCATCGCTAACAGCTCTTCTCTTGACCAGTCTGACTATATACCATGCCACCATGGTTTATGAGTTTTCTATGCATAGTATCGAGATAGCTATTACCTCCTTGCTTCGCTGGTTATATCAACACCACCACAATAATGCGGTCAATGAATTTATTACATGCAGTGTGGTGGTAAACACTTCATGCCCTGCTCCTTAACTGTCACCCTCCATCACCGTAGTCATTGCAGTCAATCAGATGACTATTTGCGGTGTAGTGATAACAGTCATCATGACTGTGCCTTGCCTCCACCATGGTATCACAGATGGTTTGATGGTTGTACTCGGTAAAGCGATAGGAGTCAAAAGGATATTAATTTCAATGGGTAAAAGCTAGCAGTAGAATATATAAGTCATTTTGGCTTCTTGGACAGGGAATAAATGGATCATTTTATGAAAGATAGGAAAATATGTGGGTTTAAATAGGTAAAGACCTTAGGATTCTAATGAAAAATTATGGAAAACAATAGGAAAACCCCAAGAATTCTTATGGAAATTTTGGTTCTAATAGTGGCTCTGTCTAGGGATGAATGATTGTGAGATCATTGCAAGGATCCAGATCTCTTTAGTAGAGCGGACCAAGCAAATGACATGGGAATGAAAGCTATGGTAGATGAAGGGAATGAAAGAGTGAAGAAAATGGAAAGTGGAGCATGGAGAATAGAAGGTGAAAATGACCCTAATCTACTATATATGGAAAGAAAGTGATGCTTTCAAAAAAGGGAGTTCCTGAGAATGTCCATGTACTGGCAAACCCAAACTCTTCAAATTTTCTAAACTACTATGCATTGAAAATAATATTTAAAAGGGGTTTAAATAAGAGTTGTCCATGCACTAGAAATTCTTAACCCTCTGCAACTCCTCAAGAGAAAAAATGCTTGAGGAACTGCCCATGTATAGGCAACTCCTGCTCCTCTCTAGGCATGTTCTGCAAGTAATATGAATCCTCTCCTCTTTTACCAACAATAACGAAGGGTCCCAACCACAATGCTTCAAATTTACCATGTTTTCCTTTCTCCTGGCATCTTGGATTCCACATCAGTACCAAATCATTTTCTTCAAATTTTCTATTTTTTTCTTTTTTATCAAACAAATACTTCATTTGTGACTATAACTTTACATTATGGTTTTGAGCTATTCTTCTTATTTTATCAAGTTATGCCAGTTGCTCCATTCTTTCCTCCATTGGTTCTGGATCATCTATATCTTCTGGAAGGATAAATTTGTAAACTGGCAAAAAAATTTGTAAAGGCATCCTAGCTTGTGTTCCATACACTAATTCATATGGGGATTTTCCAATTTCCTTTTACAATAATCCTATCTTCCCATACAACCAATCTTAACTTTGAATCCCAAGCCTTTTTATTTTTACCGAGCATTCTTCTTATGATTTTCAAAAGACTCTTGTTGGTGGACTCTGCCTGACCATTAGCTTGTGGGTGATATGGGGCAGAATAAGAAATACTAATACCATGTGTATTACAAAAATTTCTAAACTCATCAGATTTGAAACACATCCCATTGTATGTAATTAATCTTAATGGTGTACCAAACTTGGTAATAATGTTATCCATCAAAAAATTGATCACAAGTTTACTTGGTGCTTGCCTGGTTGGGATTGCTTCTACCCATTTGGTGAAGTAATCAGTGGCTACCAGTATCCATTTATGTCATCCACTTGATTTCTCTTATATCTCCCCAATAAAATCAATCCCCCATTGATGAAAAGGGGCTTCAATTTGCATAGGTCTAAGTGGTAAAGCTCCCTCATATTTCATTTTACTTGAATTTTTTTGACATGCTTCACACTTTCTTACATATGAAAAGGAATCATTAAATTTTTTTGGCCAATAGTAACCTGCCCTAAGAATTTTATGTTGTGTCATCTTTGTAGAATAATGGCCTCCACACACCCCTTTATGTATTTATTTTAATACATACTTAGCTTGTGACTCATCTATACATAACAATAATATCTCATCCTTGTTCTTCCAAAACAAATCACCCTCTATGAATACATACTTAGATTCTTGTAGCTTCAAAGTTCTTCTCTAGTTATCATTAAATCCTTTAGGGTGCTTCTTGTTCTTGAGGTAATACACGATATTTGTATACCAAGGTGTATGATCAATACTTGCAATTACATTTCTTTCATCTTCTATATTGCAAATTTGATTTGCTTCTGCCATCAACTTGGCCAAACCTTGGTCTCTCACCAATTTGGTGATATTTATTTCCATATCAAATTCCTGGACCTTATTTATCCACCTGCACCTCTTCCTTGTTACTTCTGACTGTGTTAAAATATCTTTAACAACTGTTTGAGGAACATAAGCAATTACTTTGGCTCCAACAAAATATGGTCTAAAAGATTTTGTGGCTTTTACTAATGTAAAGGCTTGTTTCTCCATTATGTCATATTTCAATTCTGATCCTTGTAATGATTTAGTAAAGAAGCACACAAGCTTCTCATGACCATCCTCATTCTTTTGTAACATAACAACAACTATAGTGTGTAAGGAAGCAAATGAAAATATTTGAAAAGGTTTTGAAAAATCAGGAGATTTGAGGATAGGGGCTTCTTTGATGGCCTTTTTGATGGATATAAAAGATTCTAATGCTTCTGGAATCCATTCTTTTTTTTGTCCCTTCCTTAGCATTTTTGATATGGGTTTAACCATTTCAGTAAAGTTATACACAAATCTCTTAACAAAGTTAATCTTCCCAAAAAATGATTGGATGGCTTTGACGGTTTCAGGGATAGGGACCTTATCTATGGCTTCAACTATCTCTGTATCTATTCTAACTCCTTCCTTCGACACAATATGTCCTAAGATTTTTCCCTCTGTGACAACAAAATTACATTTTTTAGGATTAAGACTAATACTATATTCCAAAGCTTTGATGAAGATCCTCTCCAAGTCTCCCACATGATTCTCTACCCTTTTGGAATAAGCAATGAGATCATCTTGATATACTACCATTATAACATTGATCAGATCTGCAAATGCCACATCCATGGCCCTTTGAAAGGTCACTCCTACATTTGTGAGGCCAAATGGAATTCTTACATAGACATATGTTCCCCATGGAGTTGTAAAAGCTATTTTGTACTGTTCAGATTCTCTAACCTTAAACTAATTCTAACCAGAGAAACCATCCATCATAGATATCAGCTCACACCTTGTTACTTTATGCAGTACAACCTCCATGTTAGGTAGTGGGTAATTATCTTTGAGGGATGCCACATTAGATTTCTGAAGTCCACACACATTCCGATATCTTTATTCTTCTTTGTTACAGGAACTAGTTTTGACACCCATGTTGAATGCTTGATTGGTTTGATGACACCTCCATCTCTAAGATTTGTCAATTCCTGTTGCATCTTAGGTTCCAATATAGGGTTAATGGGTCTCTATTTTTTCCTAAATGGCTTTGCATCTAGTTTCAATGGAATTTCATGTTGAAATAAGTCCTCCCTATATGCCTTGAGGTCCTCATTAGACCATGAAAGCACATGTTTATATTTTCTCAGTAATGAAATTAGCATTCTCCGAATAGTCGGGCCTATTTTCTTCCCAATATATACTTTTCTTGGTGCCAGTTCAGTCCCTAAATTTATCTCTTCAATATCTTTTTTTTTGACTATGTTTGCTTCATGAGGGATTGATCATTTCCATCATATACTCTTTCCAATTCTACTAGTTCTTTAGGAAGTTTATTAGTCTTAAGTTGTAAGACCTTTTTTCTGAATATTGTCTGCTCTCCATCTATTTCTTCTACAAAGGCATTCAAATCAATTTCTTGAGCCTCATATTCATCTATATAGTGAAGGAAATTCAAAAGGTCAGTGTCATCATTAAAAACCTACCAATTATATATATATTGTCAAGCACAACAGGTCTTGTTTTGAACTCAATTTTGGATATTCTTGCTAGCGTGATGTCATCTTTTCTTAATGCCACATTGGCTAGGCAATCTACCATTATGTTTTTTGATCTATCCACCCAGTCAATGGAGAAAGCATCAAATAACCTGACTATATCCCATATTGCATTCATGTATTGCTTTAGCCTTTTATTTTTTGCTACATATTTTGATCTGATTTGTGACACCACCAGCTCCTAGTCTCCAAAAATAGTTAACAGTTTAATCTTTTATTTAACAGCTATGTTCATACTAGTCAACAAGGCTTCATACTTCGCCAAATTGTTTATACATTCAAATGCTAATAAAAATGAATATTTAAAATTTGAACCATTAGGCGATATGAAAACTATTCCAGCTCCATTACCTTCTTGGTTGCATGCCCCATCAAAGTATATTTTCCATACCCCTTGTTGATTTTCAGAAATATTTTTATCAATTAGATCTTTCTTTACCAACTCAGGTTGAGATAATTCTACTTTAAAACTCCCCAAATCTACATCACATAAGCAATTAAGTTTCTCTTGAGGAGTATTTTCAACAATTTGATTCATTTTGGGCTCCCTCTGCAACTTGACCTCTTCTCCATTCATTGGTATAGTGGCATATGATAAATTGAACTACACATTGCCCCCTACTAGTGCAGTCCATTGTCTTGATAGGAGAATTCCAAACTAGGGAGGTGTGTCAATTATGGTTATATCAATATTGTAGGCATCTTGTGGTTAGGTTTCTAATCTTACTTCCACATCCTTCATTATTCCCATAGCCGAAACAGGCCTGCTATTCATGGCGTAGCATTTACCTCCTTCCATGGCCAAAATGTGAACCCCTAAACCTGCAAATGCACAAAGACGACAAACATTGTTAGTGTTAGATCAAAATGCATGCAAATATGAAGGATTCCCCATGAAATCCACCTATTTAAACTAATATTAGGAAATGAAGAACAAACTTAAATAACATGAAAATAAATCCTAATCTAGCAAATAAAATGATGATCTTATGGGGGAATTGGTGCCAATGATATGTTGCAATTAGCCCTTTCCCAATTCCTATGTTGCAATGTGAGTTGATTGAATCAATGGTCAAATCTCCAAAGAGATTTGAGCATAGTCTTGTTATAATCTATGAAAAATGATGGATGATTGGATGAAATGAGCAAAATTAGTTCTCAATTGAAGAGAGCAACTTTGCATGTGAATTGTGGATGAAGATTGAGAGGAGAGGTCTCCAATTTATAGATTCAAATCTTGGAAGAGATAGTGGAAATAAGCAATGTGGGACAAAAGATAGTCCAATGGCATTGTGCCACTTGTCCAAATGTGATTGGATGAGGAATGTGCAAGTTTTGGCCAATGTGCCAATAAATGCAATTAGGTGGCATTTCAAATTTGAGAAATGACATGTTGAAGAGGGAAAGGGAATGACGTTAATGTCACTTGGCTCAAGGTCAAGGACATGTAAGAGGCATTGAATCCCTTGTTGGAAGGACCAAGTCCACTTAGCCTTTTTGAATTCAAATGAGGGAATATTCCCTTTTGATGCCTTGTGAGGGAAAATAGATGAATTAATAAATCAAAGTAATTGATTTATTGTGCAACTTGCATTCTCTAGAGGAATTTAGGGATTGAGATTAATTTAATCAAATATTTGATTAACTTAATGAAGAATTAGATGATGTGACAATTTAGACTTAGGTTTGTGAATTAATTTAAGTCAATAATTGAGAGGAAATGATTTATCAAATAAATGATTTGATTTATTTAATCAAGGAGGAATATGTTAGATTAAATCAAATAAGGTTTAATTTATTTAATTTAATAAGAGGACTTTAGAGAATTTAATTAAATAAAATGATTTACTTAATTAAATAGATATGTAAGGTTAATTAAATTATAAATTAATTTAATCATTGAAAGGAGAAGACTTAATCCAATAAATAATGATTTATCAAATTAAGGGATAAAATGTAATGAAATGCTGAGAATGTGATTTAGGAGGAAATGTTGTTAGTAAATCAGGATCAGGTGTGTCAAAATGAATTTTTACTTTTTCCATGTCTACACCTTGGTCTATCAATTACTGGCTTCCCATCCTTCCAGTTCGTATTATAGGGCATGTCATGTAACCTTGGTCTTTCATGAGCATATGGGGGAACCCTAGGGTTTTCCCTTTTAGAAAAAATCCCTGCAGCTTTCCTATTATTCTCAATAGTCGGCACTATCTTTTGAGCTTCAACCAGATTCCTAGGATCTTCTTTTATCAATTCATATCTTGTCTTGGGATCAAAGGCTTTCAAATAGATACTCAATGTAGTAGGATAAACCAACTTGAATTCCTGAGGTATCTTATTATTTAATTTAACAAACCTTTGGTTAAAGTCATAGGCTAACTCATTTTGATGGTTTTGAATAGTTACTAACTTGTGCAAAGTAAAGTCTGATGCACACTGATTCCCATACTGCTGAAGAAACTGCTCATAAAATACATGAATGAAATAAATGGATGCTATTAGTAAACTATTAAACCAGTCCCTAGCATCTTCGATCAGTGACATCATAAATAATATCATTTGTACATCCTCATATTGCATATCTAGGTCTTGAATAACTACATTAAAGTTTCTTGGATGCTCCTCAGTTGTGACTGCACTACTCCTGTGAACTTCAGGACTAGGTTTCTCTAGTTGTTGTCCAGAGGGTAAGGGTATATCTGAAATCCAACAAGATCAAATTGTCTAATCATAGTTGTGTATTGTGGAGGGGGATTTTGTTAATGTTGATCTTGGTACAATGGATTAGTATTTTCCCTATATTGCTAACCTTGTGGGGGTACATATTGTTGATGAGGAGGTGGCTGAGTATTTCGGTGTTGTGGTGGAGCATTTGGGTTTTTATATTGATTCCTTGGCTGATTTCAGTGGGCCTATGGAGAATTTGATGGTCTCATATTGTTATTTTTATGAGGTGGTACATATTTTGGTGAGTCATCCATTGACGTTTTAACTTGAGCCTTTTGCAATTTTAGTTCCTCAAGCTTTCTCATTGCCTGAAGATCTTGCTCGTATTCTGCTCTTGATCTTTTTGTTTTTTACCTGATGCATTCTAATTGTGCATATGCCTCATTTTGGGTCATGAGTTCTTTATTTTCTTCAAACGCTTCTTCATATTCAAGTCCCTCCTCAAAAAGTGTTGTTCTCTACTCATATTCAAACTCCTTTTTTTAACCTCAAAATCAGCCATGAACTCATCATCCCTCTCATGGTTCATTTTCTAGAGGGGGTTTCTCTTCTCTTCTGGAGTGTGAAGTTCTTTAGATGAGATATTTTCATTTGTTAATGCATCATACAAATTATGTGTTTCCACTAGTGGTTTCGATGTTTTGTTTCTTGTTGTTGGGCCGTGGTCATCAGACACTTTCTTGCCCTGATCATTTTGGTAATTCCACTTACTTTTATAACTAGGACCATTCCTATCTTTGTACAAATATCTTCTTCCTTGCATGTTGTGAGTAATCATGATAGTTTGAGCTCTAGGATGATTTCTTTCCAATTTGTATTTTATTTTATCAGTCTCGATGCACTTGTTCATTCAGAGTCACCACCCACTTTTTTTTTTAAAGTGAGAATTTTTTTATTATTTCACCCAATAGAATCAATTTTCAAATTTCTTAATTGTGAATCTCTCTTCAATGACTCTATATGGAAAGGCTGCCTGCCACCAGACTTTTCTCAAGTTATCCCCAATAGAGTCGCCAATTTTTTGGGTCTCAAAAATGAAGGTTTGAACCATGAGAGTTTTCCAAGCTCTCACAACACTATTGGCCAACTAATCAAGGCCAACCAGTACAGTTGAACCTTCTACTCTTAAGGCTCTACTAAACCGAGGTGGGTATACCTATATGAATACTCCAGATTTTGAGCTATGCTCCCTGATAGACTAAACTATCCACAATGGCAAGTTGATAGTGGAGAGATATGATCTAAATTTGGTATCAATTTTATATGCAATATCAAACAAAATTTGGTATAAGTAGTATATGCAATATGACGGTGAAGTTTGATATGTTAAGTTAACAGATGTCAAAATAAATGAATAAAACTGAGTAATGAAAATAAGGGAGACCACTGCCTTGTTGGGTGAAATGAAGTCAAATGAAAGTCTCACATGTTAGGGAAAATCAGATACAAAACTAGAATAACAAGATATCAAAACCCTAACTAGCACAATAGAGCACAAACACGCATGAAAATCAAAATAACAAGCAAATGCAAACCAATCTCCATGCTTGAATTGATTTATCTTCATTGCTCTTCTCCACCTGCATGAGAATGCATGATTTTGAAGGTTTGAATGTTGGTATGTTGATTGCTCAATTTTGCAACATAACGATAAGATGAATATGATAGAAGAAAATAGATAGATAGATGAAAAGATTGAGAGAAATTTTGGCAGAGTGAGGATGCTAGAAGAAGATCCTCTAATGACCTATGAAATGATTGATTTATAGGAGAAGGCTGATTTGATTCAACGGCCAAGATTAAAAGTAAAATTTGTGATGTGTATGGCTAGGATTAAAAGTTTATTTAAGTGCCTATGACACACATTAAGTGGGTTATGACATGACACTCAAATTAGGATGTGAGGAAATAAGTGAGATTCTTTTTTTTTTATTTTAGAAGAAAATATGCTTATGACACATAATGAATGGGGGTAAAAATAGGATGTGAGTGGGAATCTCATAATTTAAATAAAAAAATTATTTAAATTATGAGTGCATGTGAAGAGTTGTAGTCATGTGACACATGTTGCAATGTGGTAAAAGTGAGAGATTAATTCAAATATTTAATTTGAATTATTTTGAGACATGTGAAGGGGAATTAATT